>VZSE01014799.1:103447-143262 GCA_013398275.1 Promerops cafer | reverse complement strand
GAGGATCAGGGTCGCGGGCGCGCCGTGGCTGGAGACACCCAGGACAACCGCGGTCCCGCCGTCATGTCCCCGTGTCCCTCTGAGCACCCACCACTCGCCCCAGGACCCCGGGAAGCCGGGACTGCACAGCTCAGGCTGACACAGCCTCCGGATGCCAAAGGCGTTTTAATTCACCACATGTGGGTAAAATGTGTTTTAATGAGCCTGGTACTTTAGCACATACGAGGTAGTAGTCATAGAATGGACTGGGTGGAAGGGACTCTAAAGACCATCTCGTTCCAACCCCTTTGCCATGGGCAGGGAGACCTTCCACTAAACCAGGTTGTTCGAACCCCATTCCACCTGGCTTTGAACACTTCCAGGAATGCATAATCCACAGCTTCCCTTTAAATCTTGAGTCTAATTGACTCAAGAATCTGCAGAGTTTTGCCATCCTCACAGTAAAGGATTTCGTCCTAATTTTAACCTACCCTCTGAGGTAAGAGCTGAGATCATGGGGAACCAGGGTGTATGCTCTCTGTGTCACCACAGGTAACTGTGGCAGAACTATCTGAACAAAGAGCCTTGGTGCTTATGGGCATGAAAAGGCAAGTGTGAGGAAGCAGGGTCATTTGTGTGTAAAAGTCACCTCTCGCTGGTGTCACAACTTCTACCAGCTTTACACGCAGCTTTGCTCCATCAGTCACTACAGGTGTGGGAAGGATTGGTGAGGGCCAGGCTGGGCAGCTGTACTTTACCAGTGTTCACCCCATCAATGCTCCTCTTACTCAGAATGACTTAGATAAGACAACTCTTACGGAAACATGTTCTTGGAATTTATGTCAGAGACCCAAGCTGAAGGCAGAAGGGAAAGACCAGATCTTTCCAGAGGCTGTGGTTGCTCTGAAAATTTTTTTTGTCTCCTCTGACCAGATGCAAGTAACAGAGCAATATTATAGCAGAGTCATCACTGAGTGTTCTGACCTCATGGGAAGCAACATTGGGAACCTGTCTATAGCCTGTTGCCTTGACCTGCCCTCTTTACCTTCTGGACTCCTTGTGCCCATTTCTGCCCCTCTTCCTGCCCACTGCACATATCTTCTGGAGAACATTTCATACTTCTAGGAGCAATAAAGATGAAAGCACACTTGTGCTCAGGCACATACTGCCCATGAAAGGAAGGGACTGTTCTCTTTTTTGCACATGAATAAAATTCATCCTTACCTTGGCATTGAAAGAACATTCTCTGGTCCTTGAGTCACTGAGCCTCACTACAACAAGTGGGGTGGATTGTCCTGCCAAGAAAAGCACTTGTCTTCACACAGAACCACTGGCTGAGCATCCACATGCCACGTGGTTTACTTTTTACATACACATATTGCATACAGTTCTGCTTTGCACAATCACAAGCCTGTTTAAAAGACTACATTAATTAAGGCTTGTTCTTTACCTAGGACAACAAATCAGAGTTGGAATCACTGAGCTTTGCCGCTTGGCCCAGTCAAAATGTTTGGGGGGGAGTCTGTCTTGGATGTCAGAAAAGAAAGAAACGCTATCGCTGTTGGGATGCCTGGCCAGGTCACAGAGCCACATGAAGCAAACTTTTTGCAGCTCTGAATCAACAATTTCACAGCTTAAACAAAAATACCCTGAAGTTCTTTGAACTGGCATCATGTCAAAAGCCACATAAGTCATCACCATCAGAGTTCAGCTTCACCACACACAACACAGATCCAGGCACTGGAATCACCAGCATCGATTGTGAGGCCCTCTTGACACAGACAGCAGTGATTCCTGGGGCTGTCCTGTGCAGGACCTGGACTTCAATGATCCTTGATGGTCCCTTCCAACTCAGGATATTCTGTGATTCTATGAACAGATCCCATCTCAAGCGGGAGCCTGATCCTAGTCTGTTCATCTCATTCTGTCACAGTTTCCTTATTGACAAACTCAAGGCCCACACCACCCATGCTTTCCCTATCCCTCCTGCACATCCCCTTGTCTTACCTCTTTTGTTGTTTTTCAGGTCCCAGTCCCAGTTTTCATTCACAGGAATATCTTTCCTGTTTTTCTCAAGTGCTCTTTCCAGATGCTTTCTGCACTTTCTCTCTCACCCCTGACGTCTCTCTAGCCACTTGCAGATAAGCTCCTGAACACACAAGTGTTTATCAAATACAGCTCCCAGTTCCTTCTCTTCAGCCCACTGAGTAGCTCCTTCTCATAGCCTCCATGCCTGGCTGGTATGAGTTGACTTCTCCTGAACCAAGGCTTGTAGAATAATAATCATCATCATCATCATCATCATCATCATCATCATCATCATCATCTCTACCAAGTGCTAGGGAATGCGAAGTTCAAATATAGAGCAAGTTCAGTATTGCACAGGGCTTCAGCCTGCATCTGGAGCTGAAATCCATGAAGAGAGTGTGGATGCACTTACTGAGGGCACAGCAGATCCTGACTTCTCCTTTTTCCAGTTATATGGTTTTATTCACTGAAGATGTGTATTCCCGCGTGTGAAATGGGACTGCAGCTTGCTTGGCTGTTCCGTAAGAGCAGCCCCACAGAATTAAGGTGGTAAAATCAATCAAAAGTTAGAATTAGTACTGCTTTGTACAGTTTTCATTTCCATTTGCATAAGCTATTTCTGGGAATCTTTCACATCCCACAGTCATACACTGCATTTGTTCAGAATCTCTGACTCATTCAGCGTTGCTGACGTACCTGACCTAGATATGAATGAGGGCTACACAGCACAGGGGCTCATCTGTAACACAAGACTCTGCCTCGTTTGTTACAGAAGCTGGAAAATGTTGAGAAGTAAACATGAGGTTTTATGAAGGGAAATTAGGAACAGATTTTTCTCTCAGAGTTCATTTAAGATATAAAAATAGCATTCATTAATTGTGTCTTCCTCCTTTTCTGCCTCCTCACTGTGGCATTTGCAATATGCTTTGAAAAGCTTTATGTATTTCTATAGTTGAAAATTTTAGCATCTGTGCTTAAATGTGATAATTACTTTAAATCCCCTTATCCTAGATATCTTACATTGAAGATATCCAGTTAGGGAAACTTTACCCTAAACTTCAGTGTGTCACTTTCCTTTTTTTTCCCCATGAGCATTTCAGAAAGTAAAGTCATTTCTGTTGAAATAGCAAATCAATAAATGTCCCATAAGCACCTAAAACAAAATGAGGCAAAGCTCTGTAGAGGGAAGATACAGTAATTGGCTAAATGAGGCAGTTGTCCAGTGATAGAAAGCACTAAATTATATGATTGTGACCTATGGATCTGCAACAAAAAATACCAACAGAGGATAAAAACAGACATATGACAACAGCCTTGATTTAGACATTTAATGACCTTCCAGTGCTTGAATTTCCAACCTGACTTTTTATTATAATACCAATATTTAAAGACAAAAATACTTTAGCATTTTATGAAGCAGAGTGCATAAAGCATTCTAATGAGAGCAGAACTCAGGTGTTACAAGCTAAATATTGTAAGAAACAGTGTAAAATAAAAATCTTCAATTTTGTGTGCACTTGCTGTAGAATGGAAGAAGCCCAAAACATCTGTCTGGGTTTTTTAATAAGTATACCATGCACATGCATTCTGCTGCATTTGAGTTTCCTGTACTTGCTTGCAAACAATTCCCTGGGCAGCTTGTTCAAATGCCTGACAACCCTTTCTGTGAATATCCAATAATACCTAACCTAAACTTTCCGTGGTGCAACTTGAGGCCTTTACCTCCTGTCACTTGTTACTTGGGGGAAAAGGCCAACTCCTGTCTGGATACAGTCTCCTTTCAGGTAGCTGTAGAGAGCAGTTAAGTGCCCCCAAGCCTCCTTTTCTCCAAGCTGAACACCCCCAGCTCCCTCTGCAGCTCCTCATAAGTCTTGTGCTCCAGACCCTTCCCCAGCTCTGCTGCTCTTACCTGGGCATGCTCCTGCACCTCAATCTCTTTCTTGTAGTGAGGGACCTGGAACTGGACACAGCACTTCAGCTGTGTCCACACCAGTGCCAGTACCAGGGGACAGTCAGTGCCCTGGTCCTGCTGGCCACACTGTTGTTGACACAGAAGGCCAGGAGGCCATCGGCCTTCTTGCCCACGTGGGCGCACTCCGGCTCACGTTCGGCTGCTGTCAGCCAGCCCCCCAGGGCCTTTCCTGCTGGGCAACTTTCCAGCCACTTTGTCCCCAGCCTGGAGCACTGCAGGGCCTTGTTGGGGCACAAGGGCAGGACCCAGCACTTGGCCTTATTGAACCTCACAAAACTGGTCTGGGTGTCATCTGCAAATTTAATGACCCCCTCATCCAGGTTGTCAATAAAGATCTTAATCAGGGCTGGACTGAGTACTGAGCCGTGGGAAACACCACTAGTGACTGGCCACCAACTGGATGTGTCACCATTCACCACCACTCTCTGGGCTCAGCCATTCAGCCAGTTTTAAGCCAGCAAAGAGTGCACCTGCCCAAGTTATGTGAAGCCAGTTTCTCCAGGAGAGTGCCGTGGGAAGAGGTATCAAAGGCTTTGCTGAAGTCCAGGTAGACAACATCCCCAGCCTTTCCCTCACCCACTACATCGTCACCTGGTTGTAGAAGGTCAGGTTGGTCAAGCAGGACCTGCCTTTCATGACCCCATGCCGGCTGGGACTGATCCCCTGGTTTTTTTGTATGTGGTGACACTCACAATGATTTGCACCATGACTTCCCCTGGCACCACAGTCAGGTTGTAGTTCCCCACATCCTCCTGCCATCCCCTCACGTAGGTGGGTGTTGCATTTGCCAACCTCAAGTCATCTGGGACCTCCTCAGTTAGCCAGGACTGCTGATAAATGATGGAGAGTGGCAGGGCGAGCTCTTCCTCCATTCCGTCACTGCCCTGGGGTGGATCCCATCCGGCCCCATGGACATGTTGCATTATTTTTAAAAGAAAAGGGACCATTGTTTAGTGAGAGCAAAGACTAAACTTTGTAAAGTAATTAAGCAGTTCTTCCTGGGTTTTGTAAACTATTTTTCCACTGAGGGAAAACTTAAGCCATATTTACAGCTGTGGAGGTAATCAACAGTATCCATTTAATGTAGATTCTGGGAGAGGACACAGAAGAGAGCATTCTCAAAAGCTACACAGGTTTTAAATTTTTTTAAGGTTAATTAGCACATATTTTTATCACATTTTTATTTTTTCATTGATTTCAAAGGGAAAACAATTTGAGCTTATGCTCTACACTTTCAGAAGTTCTACTTGAAAATGCAAAGATGAATGCTCAGAAATTATACGGGTTTTTTGGCAACCAGCTTCATGCTTAAGGAAGAAAAGTTGCCATTGCCTTCCTGTAAATGCTACATTATTTTTTTTCCATATTATCTGTCTGCAGTAACTGTATCTGCTTGTTATTTTTATCTGCCGTATTTAATGTTGAGTTCTTGTTTAGGACTGCATAATTGCTGTTTTCTTGTTACAGAACATTAACTTTATGCTTCCAGTAACAACTTTATAATGAAAATGCTAATAAAAATGGGGCAGTGCAAACGACACAGTTACAAATCTCTCCAGAGCTTAGTATGAGGCTTATCATAATTCTTGACATCTCAGGATTGTATAGTCTACTGATACTGATTACACTGCACTGTTAATTTAAAAATCATCTCCTGTAGGCCTAAGACAAAGGCAACAATTATAAATAACTTCAGAAAATATATACATATGGAAAATGCTTCTAATAAACATTCTGGTTTTCTCAGTGTAGCAATATAGTCACTGCAGGACTCAGAAATACCCTGTATTAATCCCATTTCTGCTTGCAGGTTTATACTGTTTAATCCTATTACAACTGTACAGCATGTTTTTCCTTTGGCAGGTGATGTCAGACTAGCTGGAGACAGCAGCACAGGACGGAACACTGTGCAGGTTTAAATGGCAGTTTTCCTTGTTTTTTTAAGTACTTTTGGATTGAGTGTTGTTTTCTTACACAGGGACCTATAAGACAAGAAATTATATTAGAAAAATGGAAGTTAAGAAATGCTATTATGTTCTGTTTCTTCAGCACATTTTTCTAGTACAAAATGAACACTCTGCAGCTGAGATAGAAATGCATGTGAGAAAGCAAACTTTGCCTTAAGCTTTTCAAAATAGAGCACTGTCAAAACAAAATATTATTTATATTTATGATTATGTATACAAAGTACAGCACAATATCCAAACAGCACCCTAATTTCATTCTCTTCACCTTTACTGTAATTCAGGGCAAGAGGAAATATATATATACAGCAAATAAAAAAGGTAAATTCATACTACAAATAGCATATTCTCCACACCACTAAGTAGTACTGAAAAAGGCACAAAGAGAGGTGGAGAGGATAGATGTCTTTGTTATCGTATTCCTGCTGGGAAAGTTTCCACTGCTCTCATGGAACAGGGAGCTATTTATAGGATAGTGGAACAGAGAGGAAAAACAGCACCAGTCATGCTGGGTTTGATTTATTAACTCTACAGGAGGAATTTGACAACCATGATATGCCCAAACGATACAAATCTGACAGTTCCTCTGTGGTCTGTATGATGGTAATTTGATTAGACATTGCATCATATGTTTTACTTCAGCAGATTGCTGTACAATTCTCAAGCTTCATCAATTTTCTGCAAAATTATCATGTCATTAAATACTTCATGCTTTAAGTTCCCTCCCAGGAAAATGAGAACCACCACTACTACCTACTGATATTGTTTACCTGGACTTATGGAAAGCATTTCAGACTGTCCCATACAACATCCTTATCTCCAAATTGGAAAGACATGGATTGGATGGATGGATGGATGGATGGATGGATGGATGGATGGATGGATGGATGGATGGATGGATGGATGGATTGGATAAAAACAGGAGGCTTGCAACTAGATGACCTTTAAGGTCCCTTCCAACCCATGATCTGTGATGCCATGATCTAGGCCTGTCTGCCTATAGCTTCTGGAGGGCCTCAGAAGCATCCAGAATTCCCCAGTGACTATAGAAAGAGGTTGATGGGACCACTGAGACCATATAAACAAGACTCTGAAGGAGCACATTCCTACTTACAAAAAAAACCTAAGGGATCTGTGTCATATCGATACCATTGATTTGCTCATTTCTCTTTGCATCCTCCACAATTATCACAGCCCAATACTTTTGACATAATAAATAGTGATGATAGAACAAAAATCCATTAACAGGGAAAAGCTGTAAATATGTCCTTTTTCAGTGTAATATTGCTTGACTGACAAAAAGTCCTGTCACCACCTATTCAATCTTTGCTCCTTACAAGGAGGAAAACACATGCACTGTACAGTGTTTGTGGATATTTTAACCAGCCCCTCCTTCTCCTCTCTCTTACAGAGGAATTTTGAAAGTAGTATAGAGATTACACCACAAAATGTTTTAAGGAACAGCTACAGTTTTACAGTTTTCCTAAAAATCACTAATACTGCTTATCTTTTGAATACTTCAGCTACTGAAATGTGATGACAACAACACTGAATTGTATAGTCTAAAGGCAGTCTGTATAAGAGAAGGTGACTTCACTTCTCTAAATACCATTTACTAGGCCTGACAGAGGCTCCAGTTATACCCCTTAATAGGAATAAGCTGTTTGAATTTCTTTTTTTATTACTCCTCCAGTGTAAGCTCGCATCTTCAGGCTTCATTAGGCAGTATCTCAAACCCAAGCAACTCTGTACTTTGTCTGGCTTTGTTCTCTTGGCCATGCTACAAGGTTTTTCCTCATTCAAGAACGATTTATTATTCCTTTTCCCTTCCTTCTTGATAAAAACATGTTGAGGATGCTTAATTTTTAACTCCCCTGCTCTAATGAGATAATTGTTCAAATTGGAGGGTAAAAGCAAATAAATTTTGTGGCTTGCACACCTGAATACTCTATTTTTGGAGCTTTCTTCAGTCATTTTTTTGTGTTAACAATGAGTGGGAGTTTAAGTATTAAAGGTTTAGCTAGAGTTCTTTCTGCTTCACTTCTCTTTTCTCTGGAAGAACAGCAGAGTTGCATAACATATGAAGTGCAGTACCTAAAAACCATCTGCTCAGTCTCCTTTCGTTAGTACACCATGGCAAGGGTTTGGGTTTTGTTATTTTTGTAACACAGACACCACTACTTCAACATCCAATAAAACTATATGAGTTCTGGGTTTATGTTTGTACAAGGAAACTCTGCTGAGAAATTACTCATCCCTGTCACAGCTCAGCTGTCAATTTTGCAAAACTCATTTATGATTAAACCCATGTATGTATTGTGGCCACTTCACGTGCTTTATGACTGTTTACATTTGCTCTTACTTATTATCTCCTGATATATTCTGAACCGTAACTGAAACCTGATTATAATCTCATTCATATTAATGAAAGCCAGAAAAAAAAACGCCTTAGAAGTCAGTGAAGTCACTCAGATGTTATGGAATTTAATGGAGTCAGAATCTGGCTTTCAGTCACAACAATTTTAGATAGATTACACGGTCCCACATCAGCAGCCCTACTCTGCCATAAAAACAACCATCAAATGTAATGAACAGATGTGAGCTGTCGTTGAGATCAAGCCTTGGAAGTTGTTACTTTAGTGTGACCTTACTTACCTATTTTTCTAGCAGAAGTGCTGCAGCTCAAACAAAAATTCAGGGAAGTTTGATATTCTAGGATTTCCTAATATCCCACATGGACACAGTGGAGGACAATCCAGCCAAGGACCAGCAGAACCTTCACATCCCTTGTGGTTCCCATGCATGCAGGCCATGTCTGCAAGAGCTCCAGTGAATGGTCAGAGCCTGGCACAGTGCAGCCCTCCACATGGTCACTGTCACACAGCAGCACACATGGATGTTTCATTAAAATGGCATCTACATCAAAAAGGATGTGTTTGATGGAAGGAATTGCAGCCTTCATTCTGCATCCCACAATATTAACTACTGCCTTATCAGTTGAAGCATCAATAAGCAGTGAAAAACTTTACTAGATCTTGATTTTTCTTACCACTACTACATATATATATACACACACACAGTTTTTATGGTACAATACCTAAAATCTGCACTTTAAGCAGTCTAAATAAATAGAAAAAAAAAAAAAAAACAGTTTTAAGATGAGCATCTTTATGGAAATTATTTCTGATTGTTCAATATGCAGTTGGTTTTTCTAGTATTAAAAAAAAAATGAAAAGCTATATCAAAACCTTTACTCTTACTGTGAAACACTATCCAAGATTATTCAAGTATTTATTTTCTGCTACTAAGCATGTGAAATGGCTATATTTTGCATTTCCTGAATTCACTGATTCCAAATAGGAAAAAAAAAACTTTATATAGAAAAAACCCAAAAAAGTTCAGAAAGGAGAAATCTGGGAAATTTGTGCTTCAAAAACCTACAAAACACCTATCAATTTAGTTGACGAAGAAGCATCATAGCATAAAGAACACAGAAGAGATTCCTCACAACTTCTTAACTTAGTTTTCACTAAGTTTTCTAATGTGAGGATGCCTGAGCTAAACACAGATATAAATACATTTACTAGTGGGAGATGTAACATCATTGTTCAAATTCCTGCAGAACAGAAAGAACCAACATACACACTAGTGCGTCTGATCTGAAAACTCTACTAAATTATCTTCCCTCTCCTTTGCCTCTCAAAGATTCCATCTTGTGATAAGGTAAGAGTTTGCTTCTTGCTTTCCTGCCTCTATCCTGTAACACCAGCTTTTTTCTAAGACTAATTTAAGCAGGAAGGGGTAAGGGGTATTTTTTTGTTTTATAGCAGAAGCCAGATACTATTAACACTTCTCTGAAGGTACAAAGTTTGTGTCTCCAGCTCACAGAGACAGCTCAATGTCAACCCCTTGGTGTGGGATGCATCCAAGAAGTGCCTCTGCCTGGAGAACCAGAGTAGCTGTGACAGTGGAAATCCTGGGTGTGTTATGTCTCCATTACAGGCAGGAAGCAGCCCACAGTAACTATGGCAGGCAGTTCATAGGATGACCAAGACTTCATGTCTAGTGGGACACCACACACAGTTAAAAAGCTTCTGTGGACTGCCAACACTGGACTGTTATCCAGGTTAGAGATTTGCTATCTTATAAATTCCTTAGAATTAAGTGTGAAACGTCTCCAGAAGAAGACTGTTAATAGATCTCATTTTCCACTAGATAGTAGTTATTCAATTCAACTAATTTAATAATATGTGGAGAAATGTGTTTATTAGAAAAAATGTATTAAGGTCTGCACTTAACGTATATGCTTTCAGCAGGTTTTCCATAGCCTTAAGTAAACAGAGCTCAGTTCACAAAGCATCTTTCATCCCTGCCGCTTCCCTTTTTCCTGTCAGGCAAAGATAAGGCTTGTGTGAAGCTTGGAAAAATAATTTTTCACTTTATTAAAATGGCAGATTTTTCAGATAAAGCCATATTGTTTACAGGAAATTATTTCCCTGCTGAGACAGTGATGTTATCAGACAACAAACAATTCTGACTGACATAAACTGCATTTCCTTCGTTCTGCTTCCAGGGCCCATGTACTGTTCCATGGATCAGGCTTTGCTTAGCTGCAAAGGTGGACAAGTGAGGGATCTGCTGTTCCTTAGCAGAAAGAGAAAACCCAGTGCCAGAGGTAAGACCCTCACTACTTATACTCACCTACTATAAAATCATGTTTTAAGTTCAAGTTTTAAGTAGTTTTAACTTTGTACTCTCCCCACACACAGAACCTCTATAAAACATGAATTAAGCTGGTCAGAACTTTAACCATAGCTGGTTAAAAGGAAGTGAGCTGAATTTTGGAAGAGTCTTAGTGAATGCAACAGACAAGTAAAGCAAATATTAATGAACATCTATTGAAATACTTGTATTTTTAGCAGAAGACAAACCCAGGAAGAATCAAACATACGAATAAATGTGTATTTTCAAAATTGCTGTGAAAAAATCCACATTAACTACATGTCTGTGTTTTTCAACAGAAATGTATTTTTTGACTGTTAAGTGACGTACCATTAATCATATCTATAAAAAATGTCCAGACAATCTTATAAATCATGCACACACTATCTTTGCCCAAAGTACTTATCCCATTTTGGTTTAGGCCATCACTGGTGCCATGGGATTATCACTGTTTATCTAAAAAGCACCAACAGAATGGAAGAAAAAAGTGAACTACACTATTTAAAACATAGTTTCAAATTCTGCAGGGTTATTTTATGCTTGGAATCCTCAAACACATATTCTAGAAGTTTAGTTTTAGTTTAGCACAAACCAGAATGTCAAACATTACCTCAACGAGGAGGAACAGTACCAAAATCAGTCTGTCTGATTCTCAAATGAAGATTTTCACAGAACAGAAAACAAGTCAGCACTCACAACACACTCACACGTACAGCCAAGCCTATGGAAGGGTGCACACAGGCACAGTATTCACTCTCCTATGAAATTCTCACTTAAAAAAACCAAAACAAACAACCCCTTCCCTCTCCCAACCCCCTCCCCCCCAAATACTGGTCCTGACACTCTTCAGTGAATGTGTTTTCTCCCTTAGAAGAAGCCAAACTATTTGAAATAATTTGATACAGTATCATTATAACCTACTCTACTGCCTATGTAACCAAGGAATAGCTAAACAAAATCCCCAAACCTGGAACCACAAAGAACTCAAACTCTTGAAAACCCCAACTATTCAAATACTTACATTAATTAAAGCTTCAATAGGCTCATTGGCTTACCATATTTACATTTTACTCCTAATGAGTTTTCAAGCACTGCATCAAAAGCAGCCAGAACTGTTCTTTAATAAAACAACAGTAAGTGTCTAGTTGGATCATACTTGAGTTTCTGCAATATGAATTCTAGATTTCAAATGCATTAAAAAAAAAAAAAAAACCAAAACCTGCTGAAACACCAAATATGCCTCCACATCTGCTCTGCTCAGATTGTTTACTCGGTGTCCATGCTACCCAGGAAATTAGCTCCACACAGAGGCACTGGCTGAAAAGATGCATCTTAGACATTTTAGTTGGCAGTTACTGTTGATTTGAGGGCTCCTTCTTGCCATCAAACTTTTTCTTTTTTTTTTTTTTTTGTCACTGCACTATTGCATGGCTCCAATCCACCCAGCGAGGACATGGACCCAGTCTGAGGAAGGACAGCGAGAGCATTTCGCTGCTCCCCGTGGCACCAGAGAGCTGTGCTAGTTACAGAGTGGGTTCCTTCCCGTGATAAGGGCAGAAATCCCAGCGGGATGGGTCAGGAGTGTGCGTCAGCATTCACCACCGCATAACCAGGGACAGCAAGGCTGCAAGGTATTACAGCCTCACAGGGAAATCCTTCTGTCTTGGCACTTTCCTTGTGCTTCAGCACAGCTGTCAAAACCCAGCATTCCCAGAGCATGGCAACCCACGGCAGGATGGGTGAAGTAAATGAGTAAAGAACTTGAGAGTTCTCTTAGGCAGGGTCAGGGACACCACGAGGCACCTGATTCTGGGAAATGGAATAGAATAGACAGACATGCAGATTCTTTCTGGAGATAAGCTTTCCCAGTTTTTAATTATCTCATCTGTCCTGAGGAGGAGAGCTTGCATCCCTCATACTTCCCTAGTTCATCCCAACTGGAGATAGGTGTTTTGTACCAGTTAAACAGATGCACTGAGTAAAAATCTAGAAGAACAGTTTTGTACATGCAGAAGTGCACATAGAGCAAACACATGGTTGCACTGCAGTATTCACACAGACACAGGTGGGTGATCTTCAGATACAGAATTTGATGTGGTCTCTTCCACCAACAGCCTCCAGTGCCATTCATGGCATAACACCTGCCCACAAGGACCTTTATTAAAAAGACCTCCTCAGTTTGTAAGCAAAAATAAAAGAACAAGAAGTTTAGCAAAATGGGGCTCATGCGTGTGAATTTAAATGAGGAAAAATCCTCTCACTAATTTTTATAATGTATTTGGTCTCATAAGTAAAAAGTATTAGATTTTAGAGTCTGAGCCTTTCAAATACTAACAAGGACACCAGATTGTAAAAGTGATCCTCAAGAAGCCAGTTTATGCTTTATAAAGAAGAGGAATTCCATGTCCCCCATTCTTCCATTTGAATAAAAATATTTAAGTTTTTTTTTTTTACATTTTTTGGTACTTAATAATGCCCAAATGCTGAAGCCATACTTCATTTAACAACATGCCCATCAGCAGAATCATCAGTGATTCTAAGACATGACAGGAGAAGAGCTACTAGGAAAACAAGAGATGCTTCTTTTTTCTCCTATGCAGATTTCCCCTATCAAAGATATTTATCATTTTTTAAGATAAAAGGGCAACAGAAATTGTTAAAGCTTAGTAGTTTTATTACTTTAATAATCTCTTGGTTTGGGAATTGTTTTTACAGTAGCCTGTAAATCTATTCCTCCTTTGACAATGATCAAGTAGATAATAAGCAATAAATCACTGCTGCAACTGAGAACTGAACATTCAATATAAGGTTTTAGATTCTTTCTGTCATCTGGGTATGAGGCGTTGCTTTTCAAGCAAAGATATATTGTCATAGTTTATTTGCAACTAGAAAGATATAGGTGCCTTCAGTCAAAGCCTGTTTCCCAACAAACATGTAGGACTTTATACAGCCAGAATCATAATTTGAGCATGAAGAGATTTCTAGAAATACATACTGCTTCCACAGAAATTAGTGTTTACAATACTAAATACTACCGAAAAATACGATTCCCTGCTTGCCAATGTCACTTGGTCATTGAGGAAAGCTGCCTTTCCAAGTCAGTTAAAGTAAACATCCACCCCCCCCAGCCCCAACCATTTGTTATAGCTGAGTGTAGGATGTTTACAGGAACTAAAAATTAGCTGAACTATATAAATACAGCAGTGCCTCTCAGGATATCAAAAAATAAATCTGCACAGACATAATTTGGTGGTTTTGCACCACTCATACAGTACATGCAACTATTAGTAATCTTCACTAACATTATGAAGTAAATCCATGCATTTTAACATTTAACATTGAATCTTCTGAGTATCAGAACACAGTAATCCATGTATACTCCTTGATGTTGTAAAGATCCAAAAGCAAAAATGAAATGTTTCTCTCTCATAGCCCCTGTAGAAGAGCATGCTATTGCACTTACCTGCCAAGGCCCTTGATGTTTAGTACAGGCACCTTCTAGAAATCCCAAACAATTTTTAAAACTGAAACTCAACTCTAAAATATATATGGGAGATTAATGGGGCAGTACAAACTGGGAGTCCTCAAAAATGTCCATCTCAAATTCTATGCAAAAACAACACTTTTTTTATATTTCCAGTTTCCTTAGTGTGCTAAATTTTACAGCATTTGTTGCAACATTTGTACATCTTCTTTTTATGTTCTTAAAATAATTCCCATTTCTCCTCTAAGGCACTCTTAAGAAGTGCCTCTCCTTTAAGGCATTTCTACTATTTCAACTATTTTCATTCTTATTTTCCCCTCCAGTTTCAGCTGCTCAGAAATACAAGCCATTTTAATAGCAGAAGAGCAAAACACTCCTCAGCTTCAGCATCTTATCTTGTATTTTACAGGTATGTTTAATTTGATGTCCCATCTTGAACAAACAAGACCTCAGCAGTGCAGGAAGATAAAATATCAATGAACCCAATCAGTCAAGAGGCTAAGCCTCAGCCTTCTCCAAGTTCTTCTCTGAACAGGTGTTTGCAGCTTTACTGGGTAAATGGAATCACAGATGCAGATTATTTCATGCACAGAGGAGGGGGGAAGTCCTCCAAATGTTTTAACAGTTGTTCTTTGTAGGAAGGAAAACGTGAGCTCAGGCAATTCTGCTGAATGCAGCTGTGAGTTCAGAGCACGGGAAGACAGGGCTCGAGCAGGCCAGTGCAAAGTCACCAAGGACTTTGGGGTATTGCTCATAAGTGGTCACAAAAAGTGCTCAGAGGAATACCACAGGCAAGCCAAACACTGGACTTCACAGCCACTCCACACTCCACCTGCTCAGCAAGGGTCAACCTTGGTATCAACCACAAGCTTTTACCAAAGGCAGCTGAACCTTGCACCTGCACATCATACAGCTAATGCCAGCCACCAAAAAGCAGTAGCTGTGTGACCACTGTGTCACCCCGGATCCCCAGCCTGGTTTTCATTCAGATATTTCCCTCTGCTGCAAAAAAACAGGAACTGATCCATGTCACACAGGCCATGGTTGCTGGCTTCACATCAACAAGATGAGGTCATTTGCTTGCTGGGCATCAGGCTGACGTGTCAGATCTCCCTCTTCTGTTCCCAAACTTCACTTCTGTTTGTGAGCCTGTCCTGCCTCATTCTGCAACAGTTGCTTCAACTCCTCATCCCCAGCAGAACTGCACAGCTGCCAGGCCAAATCCCCATCATCCCTTCCCAGATACCCCAGTACTGCAAGCTCACCCGGGACACCGGCATAAATATGCATTTGGAAAACACGACAACACCCCCCTTCTCCAGCTGCAAACAACAGCCATGTTTGAGACACACTAAGATGTTCAGGACTTGGTATTTTATGAATAGAGAAAACAGATCCTTTCATTTCAAACACTTGGGGAAAAAAAAAAACTCAAAAATACAGTGTGGATTTTTAACTTTATTTCTTTCTTGCAGTTATAAGCCACTTCAAATTACTTTCATGTGCTGACATGTGACAGCTGTGTTTGAGTATATGTATGAGACACCAGTACAATGTGAAGGTATGCACAAGTTCAATTCCACAAGACTGCACGTGAACTAGGCTTATAAAATAAAAAAAGGCAGCACTTACATGGCATGTGCAATGGCTAAGCCAGCAATAACCAAAATGAACACTAGATTAATTATAATAATTAATAATTTATTAATTATAATTATATTATAATTAGTATTATAATAACAATTATAATATAATTACTCTGAACTAGGGAGTTTGTTAACAAAAAACATTTCCTTTATTCTAAGTCCAAAAACTGTCTAGAAGTAGGAAATGTTAAATATTTACAGCAAAGAAAGCTTGGAAAACAATTACCAGCATTTTATTCTTTTTAAGCAATCAAGCTCTGTAGCTTCTGCATCAAAGTCCTTTTTATAAATATACAGCCATGATTTATCAAACCAGTTAAGCCAGTTATTTTTAAAAAAGCTATTTTAACAGAGGTTATATTAGGTGTGCAAGTTGCTTTAAAAATCTTTGTAGAGGTGCTAGTAATGAATTAGATCAAGAAACATGTTCACAACCTTCTATCACCACACATGTTCCTATGTCACCAGATAGAAGACAGGGTAAGAAACAAAATGGCTACAGCAATGGGACCATCACAGAAGAATGGCTGTCCTTGGTTCACCTTTGGTCATTCACTGACAGCTTCAAAATTATCACCTTTCCAACGCTTATTAGTCCAGCTTTCCCAGGACTAAGAAATCATCCTAGTTTTAATTCTGATAAGTTAAGGAGAAAATATTTTACTTTTTAAAAGTATCTGTATTTTTGGTCATAATCATCTTTTACAGAACCACTACAGTGAAGCTGAACAAATAAATACCTAGGTTTGGTATACTACCATTTAAATTAAACCAAGTCTTTCACTTACGTGTTAGGGAATAAAAGAAAAACATTTTGGGAGTCAAAAGAATGGAGAGCTAAATTACTGGAAGAATATTTTTTGTATTAGCAGCAGTTACTCTCATTGGCCATGCCTTTAGAAATAGAAGACTAGAGTGAAACAAAGAAGGAAAGAAATCCCAGGCAAGATCCAGGCAACAGCCTGTGCAGATCCCACTGGAGAAAAGTGGAAAGCTGAAGCTTTTCTGCACATACTGTTCCTGATGACATGACTGTTTTTAAGTTGTTCAGGAACTGAACCAGTCAAGACTTACTTCTGAAGAAATACTTTCAAAAGCTGTTATTTCCATGAAAAGCAAACCATGGTGGGGGCAGCACAAACCACACCACAGACAAGGACACGCACTGTGGACTGGGAGGACAGCAAAAACAGACTCAGTGATATGTTTTCAACTTTTATTTTGGTCTTGGGTTATGCCCAGCTAACAACTAGGAGCACAACCTTCTCACAAGGAGACTTGGAATACAGGATTCAGAGGAAACAACAAAAAGCAAAGCACAGCAGATATGAGGCCTGCTAAGTATTTGACACATTTGATAATAATTTGTCCTCACAGCCCTAAGTAACAGAAGCTGCTAAAACAGACAACTGATAAAGCAATGAAGGGTTCATGGGTAACTGTAGAAGATCACCACCACTTGTCATTCCAAGGAAGCCTAATCCTGTAGTTTATACCACAAAGCAGCAAAGAGCTCCACTTTAAACAACTCATGCACCAGCTTTGGATCTCCATTTCAGACTAGATTGCAGGAGATCACACCTACCAGCCAGGATAATTCATGGAGAGGCAATTCATCTCTGTCTATAGAAACACTGCTTGACAAATATAAATCCACATATGTATTCATGACAGCTTCTCCTTCTGCTGTTGTCCAAGCATAGCCAGGTGCAGCAAACATCTGACTGAAAGCTGGAGCTGGTACAGCTTCCAGTCGGGGATGTTTACAGCAACAGACTACGACACATCACGGCGAGGGCCTTGGTGCAGAGCAGCTGCTCACCTCTAAGAGAGGGAAAGAAAAAAAGAAAGGATTTAAAACAAGCTTCTCTAGCATTCCAGCCAATTACTGTGCAGCTAATATTGAAGAAAATATGTTTTTACATTCAGTAGCAAAAGTAGAGTTTTAGATTCACACACAACTTACATTAATATTTCTACATGTAACAACTAGATAAAAAATTCTCAATTTTAATATATATTTTAAGATGTCTTTAGGTTCAACTAGATTAATTCTTATTTATATATTATTTTATATTTATTTATAAATATATATTTAATTTATACATTTAAAATAGACATAAAATAATCATTAAAGATACACTGACTTTATTTCCCTATAGATTCATTCCTGGAGCTCTCAAAAACAGACTTCCACTTTTAACTTTCCCATTAATTTTGAAAATGGCTATCCTCTTATAAATATTTATGTTTTTAAATACAGCTCTATGCAAAATTAAAGACAGAAGCAAAACCAAGCAATGTTCATAATGAAGAAATAGCAGAAATTTGACAGAATTCTGAAAATATTTACCCTCAAGGTCAGAATCTTGCCTGATCAGTTTAAAGCTCTATTACAACCAACTGATTAAAATAAACCCAAACTAAACCCACTCTCTTTGGGTAAGCATTAAGGAGAGGGCTGGGGTGAGAGGGAAAGCAATCTCAGGATGGAACCATTTCACTCCCCATCTTCAAGTTCTGATCAAAACTCCCACAAGACTTGCATTCAGTTCTGCAACAATATTTTCTCTAAGTTAAAAAACCTTTATAATATTAAAATTTAGTATTTACACTGTATAATACTCAAAGAGGAAACTGTACATTACACCAAAGTAACTCACTAAAAGCATTTCACCCAGTTAGTTGTTGCACTTTCTCCTAATGCTCTGATTTCACATGGAATTGAGAGCATTCAACCATTCTGCCTTGATCATATTCACATACTTCTTAGAAGCCTTAATTTTGTAGCTTATAGCATAATGCCTTCCTCCCACTAACAGAGCTGCAAGCAGAATGATATATTCCCCATTTAGCAGTCCTTATCACTTCCAAATGAAAATAATTTTTCAAGTCACAAGTTTACCAGTGCCAGATTATACATAAACTTCAGCAATTCAAGGCTGTTTGTCCTCTGTTTAGACCTCCACAGCAACTCGTACAACCAGAAATTATGACAAGGAGTTTAAAACCGAAGAAAAACTACAGTATTCAAGATTTCTCAACACACTGGATTTCACATTGGGTTACAGAAACCCAATCACATCCAGTTTTCAAAGAAAGGTTTCCCTCTGCAACACGAGAAATTGTTACTAGTAAGTGAATTTCGTTATTACAGCAGCATGCCAAGATTAACGAGGAAGCAGCATGCAGTCACTATGGATACCATGCTGACCTTCATTATTTTTGAGAATAAATAACTAAAAAGCCAGTGGTCATTTGCAACAAAGGCCTCTTCAGGCTGTTCCAAAACTGAAAATTCCTATTTTACATTGGAAAGAAATAGGCTATTTCATGCAGAGGTAGGCACATGGTATTTGACTAATTAGGCTGCTGAGCATTAAGCTGCAATGAGCCATTTCTTTGGCTGCTTTCTTTAACACTTCTTAAGGAATAATGAAGGTTACTACAATGTCACCTGCCCAAGGAGAACAAACTCTCCATAACCTTGTTTTGTTTTACCATGCATATCATCACAAAATTGCCAATCTACATGACAATGACATCTCTTGCTGTCTTACTGAATTCACTATCAACTATAAATACTTGCATAACATCTTACAAAGTAATTATATTTGTATAAAAGGAGTTGAAATTTTCATTTCCAAACGTGCTGTTAAAAAAGGCAGAGGCATTACAGGTGACAGTACAACTACAGGCTTGAAAGACACCAATTTCTAGAAAAGTTCAATCAAAACTGAAACCATACATTCATTAAGAAGCATCTTCAGCTATTTTCCCAACCACTTTCTTCTTTTCAAACAAAAAATTAGAGAGCATACTCCAATTTTCTTTAATGGCACAGCCCTCTTGTTTTCATAAAGAGTAGAAGCTCTGAAAACAACCAGGATTTATTCTAATGTCATCACAAGCTGAAGAGCATTGGCTGCTGACTTCCATTAATGCCTTTAAACTGTTTTTCTTGAGAACAGTAATAAAAGATACCATTCTTTGAACTGTGAAGTCTCCTCCTAACTGCACACGTAGAGAACACACAGAATGATGCAGATCTTTAATAATACATTAAGTCCTTCTGACACCTGAAATTTACCTCTTTGTTATTAACAGTAACATAAGATCACCCGCCTAGGAATAGTTCTTCAGCTGTCAATACTGCAGAATAACAAAAAAAAAATTGAAATCCTTACTTAACTACCAGAAAATGTGTGGATGCTGGCTGTTGACTTCCATTGTCAAGTTCCTACTGTATTTAGTTTTGTGTTCAGTTCAAGAATCCCTTTAATAGTCAGGATTTAATGTTTAATTCTCAATTCTCTTCTAGTCAATATGCATGACTTTAAAATAACCCTCATGGGATTTCCCTCATGGAAAAGTCAGGATTTAAAAGAGACACCATTACATTACTGTTTGTATTCATTCACCAATTCTAAATCAAAGCCGTGCAGATCACCAAGACTTACTGCAATTTTCCCAAGCCTCCATCATTAATTTACCAGTCACACCGAACTTATATTGCACTTTTCATGAGCATCTTGAGCAGAACGTCCAGCAAGACAGGAAGGAGGAGAAAGGAAGAAAGGAAGAGGGTGAGGAGGCAAACAGCCAAAGAGCTTCCTCCTTCTCTTCCCCCACACCTTAAGACTTCCTCACTCTGCAACCAGCATCACCACTGAAACTCATATTGTATTTGGGGCCTCAACTGCCACATAAAAATATTGAAATGTAAATGGAGCCCAAGGAGCCTGTGCGTGTGTGCGTGGTCGTGTGTGTGCGTGTTTGGAGCCAAGACCTTGTCAGTCAGTCCATCTGTCAGTCAAAGCAATTCAGCCTCAAATGCCTGATGCAAGCACAGAGTGATGAGAAATGACAGAGGCAGACAGATGCTCACTGTTGCTACGAGGGGTTTTTTATTGAAGTCATGCATATTAACCAGAAGAGAACTGAGAATTAAACATTAAAACCTAACTATTAAAAGGACCCTTGAATTGCACACGAATTAAAGTACAGCAGGTAGAACTTCACAGTGGAAATCAAGAGCTTCCACTGTGAACTGCAGTGAACTTCTGACACACAGAGTTCACTGTAGCACTACAAGTTAACAATAGCCATCATGAGGAATTACGCTGAACTAGGAAGTTTGCACAAGTAGTTTTAACACTGCATTTCCTGTGTATTTTCAGAAAAACACGTTCAGCTTCTTTTGATCACTAATACTTACACAGTGCAACTAACAAATTCAGCACAAGAGGGAGAAAGACCTTTCAAACTGGGACAATGAAAGAGACTGAATCTAACATTACCAATTGTAAAGAAAGAGGGAAAAAAGTGTCTTTGTATTTTAAAAATGTCTGGGAAAGTATGAAAATAAAAATGTTACTAGCATACCTCAGATGGAATTTCAGTGAGGGCTGGATGCACACACCATATGTAATTATTTCATTAAAACAAACAACTAGAAGTCCGTGTGGTAAAATAATTATTTTTATCTGACAAAAGGAGTTCTAAGGAGGACAAATTACTGTAAAAGGATAATGGTATGAGCCAAAATAAAGTTCAGATCCTGATTCAAGATTGCCCCACATCTTAGTCTGAACAAAGTTTGAAGTCATAAATTTAGTATGCTCTGCCTAAGAATGATGGCAGCAGTTAGATATTCCCTTCTTCCCCACCAGAGTCTCATATTCCTCTGGCTGAGCAACACAGCTCACCCTAAGGAAACCATATGTTTATTTATGGAACAGCATCTTAGCTCTCCATTGGGTGGAGTACCATACCCAAGATATTATGCAGGCAAATGAAGTCTTTATTTCAGGGAAGTTCTACAGTAACTGGTAATCTCCACAGTCACCAGAGGAGGTAGGAAGTGGCTAATTCAAGGTCATTTTGCTTTAAAAATGACCTAAAAAAAAATTTAAAACTCCTCTGCCACACTAAAAAGTTATCATAATGAATTACCCTCATTACCCTTAACCAGAAGGTAAACCTCAATCAAGAACAGAAAAAAGAAGAAACAGTATTACCACCCTTACTTGTATTCCTCTTCCTCAGTACACAGTCATCCAGCAGTTTATATTGCTATAGGACATACAGCAACATGCACTGTTATTTTCACTTTCTAGATGTTGAAGTTTTCCAGCAGGACAGCCTCATCCCAATGCACGAGAGAAACCTGAACAACCAGAACTACAAAATCAGGAGAAATATGAATACTATGAATGTATCAGGCCAGATTTCACATAAAGATTCTATCCTTTCCCTCAAGTTTCCATGGAAGTATTCCTTCCTCAGTGTCAGCAAGAAATTTCAATTATACAGCCTCAGTAGGTTTATCATTATAATTCATTACTGCTTTCCATGGCATAGTTCTAATTTCATAGTTTCAGCTATTTACCTCTTTTGGTCCCTCTTACAGGAAGGGAACTTTTGTCTCCTTCCTGGTAAAGGCCTACAGGGAAACTAGATTGCTCAACATGGGACAGATTCTTGTAGATATCTAATAATAAACTATTAAACAAATAAGAAAGTATTTCCAGCTCCCTCTACATGACATATCCCCATGTTATAGTGAAGAGTCTTCCAACTCCTAATAATGGGCCCATAATCTGTTTTTTCTTCTTCCAAGGTAACCAATCTCACTGATCCAAGATGACAAAGCTGCCTGTAAAAACTGGGCTCTTTCGTTTTAAAGGCATCTTTAAAGCCTAAGATTCAGAAGATCCTCCAATCTGAAAAAATAAAGTTCATACCAGTGGTCTGATTGCTCTAAGTCAGTGGAAGACAGAAGCACAAGGACAAAAAACAACCTTACACTTGACAAGAAATAGAAATTAAGAATACATTTAATAGATGTTCACTGCAGTGCCCTCTAAAAAATAATCGGAATACCAGGAATGGTAAAGATTGAATTATCTGTAATAAGTTCACTACTGAAGTCCTCCACACCTGCTGACTCAAACATCCAAGCACAGATGGAAAAACCTCCCTAAAAAGACTGAAACCAAAAAAACTATATAAATATGTTATTTGTCAAGTAGGTTGTTGGTTGTTTGGGGGTTCTTTTGAGTGGATATCAGTTGAGTCTGGTGTCACAGACTCCAATCAATGACACATTTAGCACAGTCCACTTAATGACTTTTCACTCACATTTACAATTATAATTCTCTGTTGACATCAGCTGCCAACTATAGTTCTCTGTAACACTGAGAGGGAACAAGCAGAGAACTGCAAGCAGACATTCCAAGTCCCTTTGCTTACCTTGCAGAACAAGGGCACATTTAGGCAGTCTGCTAACAGCAGGGTCCAACAACTAAGTCTGAAGCAAATTGCTGCAGAAGCTGGTAAGGGCCAGGGCACCAAAAGATCCACAGGGAATGTTCCTATTTTAAGGATAATGCTCTGTGAATGTATTCCAATCCTTCCAAATGAGTATAGTTGCAAATATGACAAGTCCTGGCATCATCACACTGAATTTTGAAAGCAGAATCTGGAGGCTGCTGGTACAGCCTGTAGATTCTGCTGAAAGCACAGTGTCACAACCACCTATTTTTCCTCCTGCATAAAGAGGGATCAACTGCTCCACTGCAATTAAATCCTGCAGGATATCAGACTGAGATGCAATCTATACACCAGTATCAATCCTAACCTTACTCCCAGAGCATATACACTTTTTAAAATTACTTCAAAGAAAATAAGCTCAACCCAGCAAGCATGCAAGTCACAAACATCAGCTAAGTGCACAGCACTTGGGTTTATAAAACATCTTTGTTCTTATGCATAAGTTTGTTTTTTTTTAAGAAAGTCAATTACTTGTTTTGCAATAATACCCAGGAGATTCATTCTTTTAAACATACTCGTAATCCTGCTTCTACGGAGGAAACAGTGCACACCAGAACAGAAGAGTCATGGCATCCACTTCAGGATCAACAATCTCAAAACCAAAACCATACAGCATGAAATATTACAAAACTCCCTTCAACTACTTTCATACTGATTATCTCTATTTAAAATGCATATTTCACCAAGTCCTTCTCAGAAAATAATTTTCAGTATTTACTGACAGCAACTGAAACCAGACACAGTGCACTGGCCAAGCAGCTCATTTTGAAAACATTAACTCCGTATTATAAAATCAATCCTACATCACATCTGACAAATAGACTTGGAAAATTACTGCTTTCAGAGCCTCTCAAACACCACTTCCCCCAGAATCAAGCCACCTCCTTCAATAATTTTTTAACAAAGAAGAATTAAAATAGACTTTTCCAGTTTGCAAATTGGCCGGGAGTATAACTGATAAATTTGAGTTATGTTTCCCTACTTGGAATAACATAAGTTAAAATTTAGTTCCTGGACTAATACAATATGAGGCATATAATTTTTTTGAAGAAGACAGAAGTAACTTTTAGTAGGTTTTTTTTTTTTTAAATAATGAATATAAATTTGATTTTCATAATGACTGTAACAATTTTGCTTACCAATGACTAAATTAGTTGAGGCTTTTTTTCTGTATTCTACACAGAATTACCCCAAGATTCATCGAATCACAGAATATGCTGAGTCGGAAGGGACCCATCAGGATCACGAAGTCCAATGCCTGGCCCTGCACAGGACACCCCATGAATCACACCATGTGCCTGTGAGTGCTGTCACCTACTAAAGCATCATGGCATTCACAGGAGGTTCCCACCATCCTTGTGCCTGAGAACTCAAAAGTATAGAGTCCTATCAGCTTCTGGAAGGAACATGAAAAAAGTCTGGATGAAATTAATTTTTATAGTCTTAAGGAGTTAACAAATATTTATCAAAGGCAGAGCATAGCCAACTCCTGGGGGGCTCTGATGAAAGTTGAACGGCCCAAAGAACATTCTTTGACTTCAGGACAACTTTCAGGACAGGTCTCCACCACAGACTCACCTGGAAGCTGAGGTGCCCAGAGCTCCATCAACAGATGGGAAGCTGGCCTGGAAAACTGGCCGGATCTCTGGATCACACAGCTGCAACCAGCAGCTGAACACCCAGCTGCACCTCAGCCATGCAGGACTCCAGGGGCCATCCCAGAGCTCCAAGCACTCACCAGCACCCAGGAAGCTGGGGCAGAGCACACCCTCAGCAAACTGGCAGGGGATCGGAAAGTGGAGGGAAGCAGGGAAGAGAGGGCTCACACTGGAATGTGAGGGAATGGCAGCACTTCCACAAACATAAACATACACGGATAAGCCCAAGGATGGGGCCAAAACAAACCTCATCAGGCCCAGGGCAGGAAAGCAAGGCTGTGCCCCAGGGCAGAAGAGCCCCACACTGCCCAGCACAGGCTGGGGAGGGCTGGCACAGCACCAGCCCTGCGGGAGAAGGGCCCAGGCACTGGGGCAGATGGAGGAACAGGAGCCAGCGCGAAGGGGGTGATCCCAGCCTGGCCGGACACCGGCAAGGCCACTGCACACATCTGGTGCCCAGGTGGGGACCCCACTTCAGCAGGAGCCTGAGGAACCAAGGAGGGTCCAGCCATGGGTACCCCAGGTGGTCAAGAGCCTCAGGGCATCATCCACAGGGAGAGGCAGAGAAGGGCCTGTTTTCTCTGGCACACAGAAGGCTGGAACCATCTGAGAGCTGTCTACAGCTACACCAAGATGGGAGCTGTAAAGACAGTGCAGACAAATCCTCTGAGCCCTGGCAGACAGGATAAGGAAGAGCAATGGCCACAAAAGGCACCATGGAAAATTCAGGTTGGACACAATGACAATCTTTTTCACTCAGAGGGTGGTGAAGAGCAGGCACAGGTTTCACATGGAGGCCATGGGTTTGCTGTTCTTGGAGGTTTTCCTCACTTCAGGGGTCAAAGCCATGACTTACCTCACCCAGTGCTACTTCTATCCCTGCTTTGAATGAGTGGTTGGACCAGAGACCCTCAGAAGCCTCTTCTGACCATAACACCTGCAACTCCATCATCTCAGTAATTTCTGTGATATGCTTCCAGCAACTATTAGCCTTGTTTATATAACTGTCCTCAGACATAATGAAGTAAATATTGGATATAGAACTATCCATAAATTACATCAGTACAGTCTTTTCTATAAATAACCAGGTGTTATCAATAGATTCCACTGCCAGCAGGTCCAACAGTTCTGAAATCACAAATATTTGAGGTTAACACTATTTTTATAGCTGATGCTAAATATTTTAAAAAATAAATTACAGAGAAAATAGAAGTTGCATACCTAAGCCTACTGTATTTAAATATGCTGCCAAACACTACCCATGGTCACCTCTGTAGATGACTCAATGCTCTTCCAGAAAAAGAACCCTCCAAGATTATAATTTTATGCCAGTGTACTAAAAAGAACATGCAACATGAAAGATATTTTTACTTAGCTTGCATGCAGAAACTCCCTCAAATTTGAAAAAGGCAGCAGAATCTTTCCTAAAATACAGTATTTTGAACATGAAAACTTTAAAATGTTACTCTGAAGCAGTACACAGGGATGCCTTACATTTAAGGACTGACTACTGATTTTCAGTCTCTATTTTTTTCTGTAGCAAATCTCAATTTTGTTTCCTCCCAGTACTGAATACAGCTTTTCAAACCATCATAAACTAAATACTGAAGATGGACAGTATGACCCAAACTATTTTTCAGTCACATTACAAGTGCAGGGCTTCCATGATAATCAAAATGAAACCATTTACAGTAAACAGTTTAGAAGTAACTTAGAAGTAGAAGGACTGCTTCCTACAACTCATTCCCATGACAGTGCAGTTTAAGCAACAATTCAATGCAACCAACAAAATAGCTTGATGAAGGGAAAACTTAGATCATTACGTGACATTAAAATCCAGGGGTTTGTGTCCTTCTGGTGCAGCAAACCTGAAATTCCCACGCTGTCACCAAGTTCCAAACTAACAATGAGAGCTACTCAATTTTATCAAGATTAGCAAAAATGAACTCTCTTCCTTGCCGCTGACTGATGCTTTTCACACCTTTTGGTTAACTAACTAAAGCAGTCCTCTAAAAAAACACAAACCTCAACCCTCTGCCCACATTAGTGGGTAGTGTACCGCAAAGGGAGGAGATCTGAGAAACCAAACCTTTTGTGCTGAAGACAATATTTAAACTACACATACCCCAAGGTATCTCTCTTCAGAACAGGCTCTAATCCTGCCTAAGGTCTAAACATCCATAAACCAAACCCATCAGTGAAGTCTAGAAGCACACGCTTCAGTTCTGATTCTTCCAAAACATGACTTGCATATTCAGCAGGATCAGCAGCAAAAAATGCCAGTACCCAGCCTACAGTGACAGGCATTCTGGGGATAACAACACATAGTTATTCTCAAGTTAATCTTGAAGCAATTTTTATTAGTTCTGCAAAATATAGACTAATACAAGAACGTAACAACTACATGCAGCTGAATTTTGTCTCATACCTCAAACAGAAAACAACTGCGCAACAAGAACATCATTTAATGCAACTTAGTATTGCTTTGTAATTATCTAAATGAGGGAGGCTGTTGCACAATGACTTTTCCAAAACCATGAAAAGAATACTCACACCACAGAGTCTGACTACTGGTACACTTTCAGGATGGTTTAAATTGAACAGGGCAAAAGCACTGTGACAGAAGGGTAGTCATGTTCTCTGTCTTCCAGCTGAGGGATTCCTGCTTTCTCTACCACTCCAAGAATTTTTGCATTTCATGATGCAAGTTACTTGGACAACAGTATCACAGAATGTCTAGGTTTGAAGCGACCTTCAAGATCATCGAGTCCAACCCGTGCCCTAACACCTCAACTAGATCATGGCACCAAGTGCCAAGACATCCAGTCTTTTCTTAAACACATCCAGGGATGGTGACTCCACCACCTCCCGGGCAGACAATTTCAGTACTTTACCACTCTTTCCATGAAAAACTTTTTCCTAATATCCAACTTATATTTCCCTTGATGCAGCTTGAGACTGTGTCCTCTCATTCTGTCAATTGCTGCCTGGAGAAAGAGACCAACCCCCACCTGATTACAACCACCCTTCAGGAAGTTGTAGGGGGTGATAAGGTCACCTCTGAGTCTTTTCTCCTGGCTAAACATCCCCAGCTCCCTCAGTCATTCCTCACAGGTCCTGTGTTCCAAGCTCCTCACCAGCCTCGTTGCCTCCTCTGGACGCGCTCAAGCGTCTCAACCTCCTTCCCAAACTGAGGGGCCAGAACTGGACACAGCACTCGAGGTGTGGCCTCACCAGTGCCGAGTACAAGGGAAGAATGACCTCCCTGCTCCTGCTGGCCACACTGATCCTGATACAGGCCAGGATGCTGTTGGCCTTCTTGGCCACCAGGGCACACTGCTGGCTCATGTTCAGCCGGCTGTCAACCAGCACCCCCAGGTCCCTTTGTGCCTGGGCACTGTCCAGCCACACCGTCCCCAGCCTAGAGCATTGCAGGGGGTTATTGTGGCCAAAATGCAGGACTCAGCACTTGGACTTATTAAACTTCATCTTGTTACGACTCTGCCCATCCATCCAACCGTTCCAGGTCTCTCTGCAGAGCCATCCTACCTTCCAACAGATCGACACACGTTCCCAGCAAATTTACTAATGAACGACTCAATTCCCTCATCCATGTCATCAATAAAAACATTGAAGAGAACTGGCCCCAGCACAGACCCCTGAAGGACACCACTGGTGACTGGTCACCAGCTGGATGCAGCACCGTTCACCATCACTCTCTGGGCCCGGCCATCCAGCCAGTTCCTAACCCAGCAAAGATGCTCCTGTCCAAGCCATGGGCTGCCAGCTTTTCCAGGAGTATGCTGTGGGAGACAGCGTCAACGGCCTTGCTAAAGTCCAAACAGACAACATCACAACCACTATATTAGCTGAAAAATAATCCTGGAAAAAAAAAAATAGAGACAAAAAGATGAGTTTTCTGCAAGAGCAGGCAGACGATCTCAGTAACTGGAGAGCAGTTTGATCCTCAGCACTGACACGAAGGTACTGCATAGGCCAGGACTGCCTGTTTTGGTGGCAATACAGTGCTAAACCAAGATAGGTGATTTGTTTAACCACAGCAGAACCTTCCCTTCCTCCAGCTCCCTAAGAAGGCAGAAATACTTAAGACATTTGGTATCAACATTTTGAGTGGGGAACAGTAATGTGAGCAAGATGTCGATCTCAGAGAAACAGTAAACAACAAAAAATGAATTTGGCAAAACCACACTTCCTTAAAGGTAGTATTAACTTTGCAATCATTTAGATGCAGCTCCAATACTTCCCTGCCTTGCAAGAGGAACCTGACATTTGGAAAAATAAAATCAGCAGACGAACATCAAGTTGCTTTTCACTCTCCGCATCAAAGTTCACCCCCACTGCAAGTCTGAACACGGTCCTTCAGCCTTTTTTGTTAACACTGCACATTAACATGGAGCTCCTCCCACAGGCTTCTGTGCCAAACACAATCAGCAGACTCCACCTCCATGGAAATCAGCTGAGCAATTCCACAGCAATCACTTTTCCTAACTGCTGGAAGGAGTCCCAAGTCTGTTTTCTGTTCCCAATGCTCCACTTGCCAGTACTTGGTACAGTGCAGGTTAGTCCTGAGAGCACCCGGCCCTTGGGGAGGCCAAGGCAAACCAAAAGAACACAAGAATAAACAAAAACCTTTCTGAGCAGTCAGAAGCATCTTAAAGCACCTCAGGCAAAAATTCCCTTGAAGACTTTGCTGGTATTACACATTGCTGAATACTAATATTCCCGAAAAATATCTGTGAAAACCTCTACCCAAGGATGTGGTTCTGTCCTCCTTCACTGACTGGAAATGACACACATGCTGCTGACACATGAGCATCCGTTACTTCATTAGGCCAAGGGTACAGCTCTGCAGAATTAGTGGGAGTGATGCAAGCCAAGCCCAAGAGTAGAGCTCCCACAAAAATGTCACTAAATCTGGAGTTTCTGCACTAAAGATTTTGTTTCATATATAAGAGACTGAAATAAAAGCTCATTAAAGCTAGACATCAACCACAACAAATTAGCAAAAAAAAAAAAATTATTAAAGCTGGCCACCTCACTTCACCATATTTGCATATGAAACATGTTTACAAAAATAGAAAAAATAGGCAAACATATGGCTCTTAATAGGAATCCTGCCATACTCAGTTCATGAACCAGATGATGTTCCCTGAAAGAGGTTTGAACTGCAAGGATGCTACAGTCCTTAAGACTTACTTCACCTGTTGAAAGAGCTAAGAAGTTCACTCAACTTTCCACAACAGTTACCATTTGCTTCAACTGCTTTTTCAAAAGCCAAACAAAGTAAGACAGGTAACTGAAGAAAACTTCCAAGGTGTTTGGACACTGACTGAACTCTGTAACTACTTATCTTCCACAGCCTCTTATGAGGTGTTTACCTGCAGGTGCAGGTCAAGTATCTGAAAGCAATTTTTAGAGACACCTACTGTTCCTACTCTTATCTGAGTGACAAATTCTCAGTCAGGAGGTTCAAGGCCAGGCTGGATGGGGCTTTGAGCAAGGTGGTGTAGTGGAAAGTGTCCCTGCCCATGGCAAGGGGGCTAGAACAAGATGGTCAATTCCAACACAAACCATTCTATGATTCTGTAACTGTAGCATCTCAAGCAGAGTTCAATGGAGACCATATCAGCTCAACAGAAATGCCGTAAAAACATCCAAAAAATTCCTCTGAGCAATCAATTCCATTAAAAAAAAATCAATTTCATGTGCAGTTTGAAATCTTCTTCCAATGTGAAGCATTCAGATATAACTGGTGCTAGAGCAAAAAGCATCAGCAGTAGCATTTCTAGAACAAGTAGGTTTTGTGAAAATTGCTAAAAGTTAACCTGTACAATGGGACCTACAAATGCACACTTAAGGAAATGCTGCAAACAGTCATTTGGCTTCCAGTCATTTGTATACAATAAACTCAAGCACCAAAACTCACCACTCTTGCACAAAGCCACAGACAGCTGCCTTAGGCTCCACTTAAATGCAAGAAACAGAGTATCATGGTTGGCAAAATCTGTCAAGCTCTGTACACAAGTAAAATCTAAGATTTCATCTTGCAAATACCAATTTAACTAAAATATTACTTAAACGTACAACACCTCAAACTAATTATATTTTAAAACTTAAACCAGTAGCTTGAAAGACAGGAAACACCACAGAGTTATCAACAGCCTGTACACCACAATGCTTCAGTCTCCAATGATCTGCAAGCCTCACCTATGCAAAGATTAACCAGACAGCTAAAATAACTTGATTCTACAGGGCAATAAACGACTGAAGCCAACAGCCACACAGTTCAAGTTAACAGCAGATATAAACTGTCTAAACTATTAGAAATAGATTTGCAGTGTACCAGTAAACTGACAGAAACTAGTGGTCACCTTCTCATTTAAAGCAGGCAACTTAAGAAAACATTACCCCTTCTCCCGACCCCCAAAAAAATAAACTAATGATTAACAGTCTTTGAAAATTGCAGCAGAGGTTTGGTTTTATTGGGATGTCTGATGCTCTCAGGAGAAATTTAAAAGCAGTATTACACATTACAGCAATTCAAGCTGTGCAAATAAAGGTCTTGTTTCTTAATTTCTATATAAGCAAGAGGTCAGGTATCATTAAGTACAACAAGAAGGAACTCAACACTTAAGTTTGTGTTGTGTAAGAAAGAGCAACAAACACACCAAACTTCTCCCTGATTTTGCAATATGCAACTTCACATTAACATACAGAATCACAGCTTCCATCAGTTTGTTAGAACGAAGGAATGTTTAAGTACACAGATTCATTATACTTAGATGAGATTTTACTGCTTCTAGTTAATATTTGGCATAACCTGACTCTTAACTGAAACATCAGCTTAGCAGACCCTGATCTAATTAGTGTGTTTATCAAGACAAGTCATTCAGTCACCATACTCAAAGCAAAAAACTCATCATAAAATTTTAATTAGGTTTCAGAACTCAAACCAGTCATGCAAGCTGAAATTAAATGCAAGACCAAACAATCGTGCTTAATCACATAATATGTGAGGATATCAACTACATTTATTTTGTAATTAAAAATATTAAAAGCATTGGATCAGATGTGGCAACTCTTTTTTCAAGTTAAGAGTAATCAAAAAAACAAAGGAAGTCAAAATGGAAGATGAGTAGTTTAAGAAAATATCATAGATTTCATTGTTAAAGAACCTGTCTTGTATCACAGCTGAGTCAAGTCTGAACACTGCAAGTTCCATTCAGCTAGAGATAAGCACACTAATCTTCATAAAGCCCTAGAAGTCACCTTCACCTTCCTTAGCATTTCCTTGAAATACTCCCTTGATATATTCAGAACAGATGAGGGGCAGGTTGCAGAAAAACTGGCTGCCCTGATACCAGAACATTCCCAATGTTCCAGTGCCCTGAAAGTACCTGATCCTGTCAGCAGACAGCTTAGTTATCCCACTGCAAAGGGCTGTGTGAAATTTGTCCTTGACCTACAGGGAGATCCAAGGGTTATGCTCACAGAACCATCACCAACAAAAACATTCCTGAACACTGCCTTTGTTGTACTGGGATGAAGTATACACCCGTCAAACTAATATTAAAAATTAGTTAGCTGTAGTATTTCTTATCTTAACCTAATTTGATAGGAAAAAATGTGTTTACTTATCCTTCTGCAAGTGAGTGAAATATTGATTGTTCTTAAGTTAAAGTTTTACTGGGTAAGTTTACTGAACAATAACTTAAGATAAGCAAAACTCCAAAAGAAGCAGACTAGGAAGAAGATGAGAAAGTTTATTTACAAGCATGATCTGTATATAATCAGATCATTTACTTAAACAGCAGGGCTAAAATGTATCACATGAGGGCTCTATAAAATGATCAAGATACACTCAGAAAACATGGAGTTAACAAAACACTACACTAATCATATGAGCATGTTGCAAGCATGTTAATTAAAATACTGATCCATATCAAACAGGGACCAGTCAGCCAGCAAAATGAATACAGACAGAATGAAAAAGCAAGTCTTTCAACACAAAAGTGCCCATCTCCAGCCAGAGCCCTAGTGAGGATGAAGTAAAAGAAATAAAGATGTGATGGAAAACTCAGCAATTTTAACTTTGAATACTTAAAGCTAACACTAATGAGAGACTGTTACTGACCTGTCAGGCCCAACAGCAGAGACCTGCTTTAGAACTCTAGTTAAGAACAACCTAGAGTTGTGTCACCATGTGTTAAACCAGAACACAACTTTGTTCTGCTTTTACCCTTTTGTTTCCCGTTTCAATCTTCTTAAATAAGTCTGCCTCCTGTTTTACTATTTTGTTTGCCCGGTACTGAGGATAAGGAAAGGAGACAGTTTGGTGAAGGCTAAAAAACCTGCTCTGTGCCAGCAGCCCCAAGAAGTACCCTGAGAGAGCTGCTTTGGAAGCTCATGTGCTGAGGAACATTTTCTGCCAAGCTGCAGAGGGTCAGCAGGGCATCTTCTGTTGCCAAAAAGCACTTTCCAGAAGCTACAAATCTGAGCCTTTTCTGGGAGTTATCAATAGTACACAACATAGCTCCCCACTCACCCAAAACTGCCAACTCATGCTGTGATTTCTGCATGTAAAAGTGCCCACGTAAGTCAGAGCATGGCCACTCCGAGCAGTGAACTGAGCAGTTTAGACAATGCACAGACACCAGCTCAGTCTTCAGAACACTGGGAAACACTCTGAACATCTGCAGAATGACAACCCTGCATTTGGCTGAACCCTGCTGTATCTGCAGAGAGAACAATGAAGTGCATGAATAAAGCCCTCTGAGGCTCAGCTGGCAGTTTGATTTATTATACTCACGTTAAGCCTCCAATGTTCATTCTCCGCATGGCTCGGATACAGCAAAGGATTTGGTTTGGACTAACTTACTTTATTTCTATATTCTTTACATAAAATGCCCATGTTCTTACAAATTTCACTAATACCACTTTGATATCTAACATGTTGATTCAGTGTGAAACATCAGAATTAAACAGCCTTTTAGCTTCCTCATTCCCACAGGACTCATCATGCCCTCAGATATGAAACAATCTTATCTAGGGCACTTCTTGTGAATATTTTAATCATTTTTCCTGTATCTTTCTAACCTTCACTTCTCCAGAAATACAAACCACGTTTGGTCTATCTTCTCGTGCTGTTAAACTCTTTACTGCTGTTGTTCAGACTGAGGCATGCTAAGACAGCGTACAAGGAGCAAACTGGTATTACCAATGGATAACTGTAGGCATGCAAAATTATCTGTACTAAATAAATTTTAAACTGAAAAGTGTGTTGTGATCCTTCCATTCAAATGCCAGCTCAGACAAAGCAATGCCTCTTTCTTGGGAAGTAGGGCATTCTCCAGTTAAACCAGTTCACTACTGTTTTAGCCTATGGAACTTGCTGAAAACGAAAAAAGAAGGAACATTTTGAAACAACTATAAACAGAACTAAGTTACTGTTGATCAACTGGATCTCAACACACTCTCTTCCATATGTATACCTTACTGTTATTATAAATCGATATTATAACCTTTTTCAAGTAAGAATCAGTAGGGCAGGAGGGCTTTTTTTATTTTGTTTCTGGATTTATTTTTTCTGTAATCCTTAGCACTGCACAAGGGGTTACAGGATCAATCATTTACCAGTGCAGCCATCCCTCCTGCTGTTCTTTCCATTCCACACTCCAACAGTGCATCCAACCAACCGTCTGGAGAAGACCACTGAGCCAGGCAATGAACAGTCAGGCCAGACAGCTACCCAAGGAGTTTTCCAATAAATTAGATAAGTTATAAGTAAGTTATGTAAACAATTTATCAAAATAAGTCTTACTACCATCCCTACCTTTTCAGAAAAATAAATAAATCTATCATCCCACAGGTTCAAGCACTAGGATTTTGGATCATTTTAGTATTACCCCATGTCATGCATGCCAAAAGTAGATCTGAATAAGCTTGCAGATGAAGTCTATAAAAAATTGAAGAGATTTTTTTAATGTTTTCCAGTCCTGATAGTTCTGAAAGCACTGACCTTTCCCTCATCCCAGGAGTTCCCCTGACTATGGTGGGTATGCCTTCACCCTCATATATGCATCTAGCTTGAAGATTTTTACCTCTCTGGAGTATGGAACACTGATCACAACAGAAAAATCCCCAGCACGTTCACCAAACCCAAAATGCAGCAGCACGCAACCAGCATACTGACAGTCTATTCAGCTTGTTCTCAATCTGATTATTCACGTGTTTTGTACTGACTGCCATCTGCCCACTCCTCCTCCTGTCTGTCTCTGACACATACTTTGTGCCATCTCATAAGCCTTTTTTTTTAGCACTTTTCTGCACACTTCCTTCAGGACACTGCTACATAGAGGAAATAAACTTCATTTTAAGATTGTTTCCTGGAGCTCCCCAGGCATCACATTTCAAATCAACTCAAATTTAGAAAAGGTTTTGCCATGTAACACTCAGAAAAGCCCTAGATACTTTTCTTTTGCTTTAAAAACATTTATATATATATACACACAATATGCATGCAGATAAATTATACATATTAAATATATGTATAAATACATTTACATACATATTTAAAACAGGAGACAGATTCAAGACAAAGTCACTACTCACACTCTTTTTTTTCCCCCATTTAAACTGCAATTTGAGCACTAATCACTAGAAGATACATACCAGAGTAAGCACACAGGTATTTTTATTTTAGGCATACAATCCACTGCTTCAAAGGACTTGACAGTTGTCTCTATTAACTCCATGGCTGTTGTAGCCAAATCTTATCATGCACTGAAAAGGATGCTGGGATTAATTATGAAGCTCCAATCTGGCCCTTTTATTAGTATCAGGAATGTTCATTCCCCAAGTTGTACATGACAGTCACTTAAAACTCCATCTGGCTTTTATGATTTACACCAGGAACTTCCGTGCTTAGAGTTCATGAATGTATTAACTGCACTGAGGGTTTTGGGGTTTTTTTCCCCTCTCTTAAGAAAAAAAGTTTGCAACAAACAGCTTAAGTATGAACAAACCTGCAAAAGCCTGTTAGCACTTGGAAATTTAGGAAGAAAGAAAGATTCTCTGCTTCTTTACATAAGGCTTGTTTGAAAAATTTGGAGAAAAACAAATGCAAAAGAGCCTTCTCTCTACTCTCTCTGCTGCTGACCTTTAGACCTGACACCCACTGCATCCGGTGGGAAACTTTTTCCAAGAGCCAGCCTTCTTCTAAATATTTTAGCAGACTTAAGCATCCAGACCGCATTTTATTTGCCCACATCTACTAAAAATGCTACTGATTCATGACAACATATATGTGGACCTTTATATTTATGTAAGTATCTGTCACAGAATAAAATGTAATTAACAGAATCCTGAATGTGCCACATGAAGGTACTTTTGAAGCTTGGGTTTTTGGGGGGGAGTCTGCTTGGTTTGTTTTTGTTTTGTTGTTTGGGTTTTTTTTTTACAATATTTATTCTTACAGCTGCTACAAGTCTCTAAAATATTTCATTGCAGCCTATTCTCGTGTATCTGGTTTTAAAACATATTTACATATCCTCCATGAATAACAAAAGTACTGGGAAAAGTCCATGTATCCCTATCTTTGGCCAATAAAAGTAATAGTGATAACTCAATTTCCTTCTCAAAATAAAAATTCAAGTTTCTCTTAGATGTTTTGCCAGTAAATGTCCTTAAACTTGCAAGAACAGCTTACTTAAAGGAATCTGTCCAGCTTTTCAGTGTCTAAGGACTGCACCTGTTCCTTTTGATAACCAGTCCCCTTGTCAAGTCTTGCATTCCTCTTGTTTCTCCACTACAACTAGAACCTGTTTTGTGTTGTATGGAGCACATCACTCTGGAAAGTCACAGGAAAGATTTCTGTTACTTCCACGGGGAACATCAGCATTCCTTGCCAGGTGCACTTCTCCTCCAGTTCAACCCTTCTTCCCTCTGTAGGTGGTTCTCCTGCAGAGCTATAAATCGCAGAGTCTTTTACACAGCTGTGCCAGATCACTGCTCATAAGGAAATTTTCCAGCTGCTCCGAACAAGCCACGGAGTCAGACAAGGACAACCACGTTTACCAAGACAGGTAATCAGGAATTTGGCTTCCGCGCATGGCTACAGCACTAACAAAAGAGACTGAAGTATGAAACATTAGACACTGTTCAAAGAAGGTGCTCCGTTTACTTAGAACTAGATTATGCACATTGCTTTACTGCAGGATTTTATGCCAGCAAGTTTCAGCTAGATTTAACAAGCAAGAAAAACAGAAGAAATGTTTGGGTTTAGTGCTTATAATGGAGGGTTTGTTCACCCATCAAGTGGCAGTACTTTCATTATGCATGAGTAAATGCTAACTGCAAGGACAAGTTTGAAGGATCAGTATCTGAAGACACAACTCCTCCCAAAGACCTTATAACAAGAAGAGTGCAGTGACAGTGTAATAAAAGCCTTTATTTTCCAGTCTTAGTATTGTCGAGGCTTCTGTTGACACTTAAGTCCTTTGGGTTTTATGGCTATTTTATCACCAGCCATCAAAACTGCATTAGTGGCCCATCTACATATGATACACATCAAGGCTTCAGTCCAGTAAAACCTCTGTCACATGACTTCACAGTGGTTACAGCTCTATTACCAAAAGGAGCAGGGGACAAGCTGTGTCTCACTCCAAGTTATTCCTCAGATGTCTCCTAGGACACTGTTATGCTCCTGGCTCATAGGAAACTTGCATGCAGACATTTGAGACAAGCAGCAGCTCTCAACCCCTCCTGTAAGATAACGCCAGTGAATTATCATGCATGAGAACAGCAGGACAGGATGTACAGTGTGAGCTTACATAAGACACAAGGCACTGCTGGGAACTGGCACAAGTGAACAGCATAAATGGCTCAGAAAAATGCTGATGTCACTCGTGTACATTCGTCTTGCGCTGGCCAAGTTTCTCTGAACCCAACACTGCCTTTCTGGCTGTTTGTAAAATCTCACAGCCTGCTCTGCTATAGCCAGATCTTGAAAAGGAACTTGTTTTCAAGAACCTATGTTTCTTCCTAATGAGAGCTTTCTTTAAGATGAGCAAGAATCTAAAGAAAAACAGAAAATGTAATGGAGAACTGGAAAAAGCATGTAATTGTGTAAACAAACACTTGCTCCTAATACTTACTGAGAAAATAGTTCAAGCACAACTTACCCGTTTTAAAACATGACCTCTGCAAACTTACTAAGGTCAATGAGACTTACAGTAGTTACTCAGTGAGCTCTGCTTGCATAAATTAAAGATGCCTAAGGGTAGCTATGAAACCAGGTATTTGATTTTTCCAGGGCACCTACATATTAAGAATTAACAATGAACTGCCATTCTACCAGAGCAACTTTCAGGTTCATTAAAAAAAAGAAAAAACATAAAACCCAAACCAAACCCAACTGGGTTGTGCTTACCTCCTCTTCAACAAAAAAGCTTTCCTATTTAATGTTAATCTGATTATGGAAGTTTCATATAAAATTGAGTAGGTGAGAAACTATATATCAAATTACTTTCAAAAAATCCCCAAGGTATGAGGCAAACATTGCTTCTTCCTGGTGTATCTTTACACAATATATTAATAAAATTAGAAAAAAAGATGAGTAATCTAGCTGCACAAGTCAGTATTAAGCAAAACTGTAAAGAGATAAAACTTATTTCACTCAGGTCGGGATTTGCAGCAGCAACTCCCAGCTCTGCGCTCGGCTGCTTCCATTTGTTATTGCAGTGGCTGCACTTCAGAGCAGTGTGTGACCACGACAGTCAACTCCTTCAGCTTCAGAACTCCTGTATTTAGGTTTTTGCCTATGAAATACTGGAAGTATTCTGATCTTCCACAGAGAGCATCCTGTAAGTTGAGGGAAAAAATACTGTTCCTAAAACTAAGATTGCCTTTTATTACATGTATAATGAACTTATTGTCACTCCCTTTAGTATTTCACTGCAAAAACACAGAGATGTCAACTACTAGGGAAAATCTGCTACACTAGAAATTCACGAGGTTTCCTTAGCAGTGGAAGAGGACACCACACAGGTTTGCTCTAGGCAAACAGAAGTGGGGAAAAAAAATCCATGAAGTATTTGCAGTGTGGAATAGCAGCTCTTTGAAAGCACACACCACAACAAAATATGAAGTGCAAGATGACCATAGTGCAAATCATGCAATATCACAGGTTATTAAATGTCTTTTTAAGCAAGCTCTTATTTCCATATAAGTGTGGCTACTACAGTTCACATCCTGGCTAGACCCTTTCTGCTTCTAATAGAAATACCATCACTATCTAGCCATTATTACTACAGCAGATAAGCATTTCATAGTCATTAGTATGTTTATCCACAGGACGTTTTTGGAAAGCACCGCTATTCCCGATTCATAAGCAAACAGAGGACTGACTGGTGCAGAAACACTGATCCAAGGTCACACAGTAAGTCTGTGGTAAAGTAAGAAACTTCACCTGGTTTTGCCTTCCTGCAACTAATACTTTCTATTAATGAGTCATTGCTGCTCCTCTAAATTATTATTTCAGCAGGAAGAGACAACAGACTGCCTGTGGCATTCAAACTCTACATGCTAATAGCAGCTCTGCTCCAGGGTTTGCTAAAAAAAAATAATCACCCCCAAGGGCCTTGTTCTGTACTGTCACAGAATCCTGCTTGTGCACTGGGCTGCTGTGGGGGAAAAAAGGAATATACATACATATATATGTATATATTATTAGGTAGCCTGCCTCGTTCGTGACCCAGCTCTTTCCCTAGAGAAACAAAACCCAGTCCTTGAATAGTTTTACTCCCTCACGCCACAGACCACCGGGCAAGGGCAAAGTGCATGGAGGAAGGGACAGGCAACAGGGCGACAAGTTATGCAAAGCTGGGGGCCGGGGCGGGGGGCAGCGCTCCCTAAGGCCCACAGGGAAAAAAAAAACGAACAAACAAAAAACCAAAAAACCAACTTCAGTTGGCGGGTCACGGGGGTCACAGTGCCGGGGTCACAGCC
>VZSE01014799.1:51996-103427 GCA_013398275.1 Promerops cafer | reverse complement strand
AGCCCCGGGGGCTCCGCGGGGGAAGGACCCCCGGCACGGGGGAGGAACACCGGGAGGGTGCGGGGCTCCCGTCCGACCCCGCACAGCGCAGGGAGCCCTCTCCCAGCTCCCCAGCCGCCGGGGATGGTCGGCCGCGACCCCACACCCCGGGGTCTTCCAAAAAGTGCTCACCGACCCAGCCCCGGCTNCCCCCCCCCGCCGCCTCCCCCCCGCCGCAAGCTCGGCCCCGGAGCGCCGCTCCTCCCGTACCTGTGCGGGGAGGCGGCGGGGACCGACGGGCTGCCTCGCCCAGCCGGCGGGTCCCGCGGAGCCNCCAGAGTCACCCACAGGGCGCAGGACCGATCATAAACATATAATATTGATATTATATATATTTGTATTATATATGTGCATATATATGTGTTTGTGTGCGTATATCTGTGTGTGTACATATATACAGGTGTATGTATATGTATATTCCTTTCTTCCCCCCTACAGCAGCCCAGTGCACGAGCTGGATTCTGAGACAGTACAGAACAAGGCCCTTGGGGGTGATTTTTTCTTTTTTTTAACAAACCCTGGAGCAGGGTTTCTGCTGCCTGCTGTCGGCGGTAGGATTTGAATGCCATGGGCAGGCTGGTGTCACTCTGGGCACGTGTGCCCCGGGAACGCAAGATGTGGGAGCATGAGCACTCAGTCCTTCATGGAGTCAGTCCTTCCCTCCTCTCTGCAGGGAGAGAGGGAATGTGGGGTCCTGGTTGAAGGCAAGTTGAACATGAGTGCCCTGGCAGCCAGGACGGACATCCGTGTCCTGGGGTATCAGCACAGCATGGCCAGCCAGGCAAGGGAGGGGATTGTCCCACTCTGCTCTGCACTGGGGAAGCCTCACCTCGAGTGCTGGGGGCAGTCTTGGGTGCCATAATATAAAGACCTTAGGCCACTAGAAAGTGTCCAAAGAAGAGCCATGAGGGTGGTGAAGGGTCTGGAGGGGAAGCCGTACAAGATGTGGCTGAGGTAATTTGCTCTGTTCAGCCTGGAGGATACTGAGAGGAGACCTCATTGTGGTCTGCAGCTTCCTCACAAGGAGCAGCATCACTCTCTTCTCTCTGGTGACCAGTGACAGGACCCAAGGGAATGGCCTGAAGTTGTATCAGTGAAGGTTTAGGCTGTCAAGGTTTTCCACCCAGAGGGTGGTTGGGCACGGGAACAGGCTCTCCAGGGGGGTGGTCACAGCACCAAGCCTGACAGAGTTCAAGAAGAGTTTGGACAATGATCTCAGGCACATGGTGTGACTCTTGGGGATTGTGCTGTGAAGGGCCAGGAGCTGGGCTCAATGATCCTTGGTGGTCTCAACTCAGGATGTTCTCTTTGATTCTGTCCTGTTCTGTTCTCTGAATTTAAATACTGCCTTTTCTATGCACACATGTACACAAACCCAGCTTGTGCCATCACAGTTTGTCTGCTCCTTTCCATCTCTAGTGTTCTTCCACATCCCCTGGCACTTAAGTATTCCCTGAGGATCAAGCTGCCTCTCCAGTGCCACAACTTATAGCACGTTCCCATTGTTTAGAGAACATATGGGTAATTGCTTTTTTCTTTTCCCAAAATACTTGGCATAGAAATCATATATGTAGTATGTATAACATATGGAAGGCTGCATATTTCAATACCTCAGTGCACAATGTGTGCATAAATGTTTTATGTGTAAATGCTTTGCTTCAAACACTTGTCAGCTGTGAGCATGTGCAGCTTGCAATGTGTGTAAGGTCAGTGTGTTTGATTCTGGGTTTGCACTTTGTTTCATGAAAGGTGTGTACATTATCAGCATGTTACATATTTCAGGCTTTAAGTCAAGATAAGTACACATGATAAGGCATGATATTTAAATACGCTATCAATTAACAAATACACTGCCTTTCATCTGCCCGACATGCAGAACACACTGCATACTTTATGTGTGCCGCTTGCTGTCATTTTTGGAGCTGTGACAATTTTCAAATTATTTTAACCAGAATATTCATTCAGAAATACAGTCCTATATTCATCAAAAATACAAGCTGAGATGTGTTCATCAAACCTTTCCTGAAGGTGGATAAAAGGGCATGGATGCAGTTTTCCTGCCTTTGAAATGCACAATACCGTTCTTCCAGAGTGTTAAAAAACCTGTTTAAATCCTATCACGTCACGACCAGGATCTGCAGTGTGAATTCATGCATGGTCTGGGTCTTGCTCATTTGAAGGCAGAGTTTTAATAAGGAAATGATTTTAAAGAGACATTTTTAGCTATCACTGAATTTGTGACATGGCTTATTTCTTATCAGCCCAAGTAGATTCAGTGTTGTATTACTGACTGATAATGCTATGGTTGTGGGCTCAATACCTGTACGGGCCATTCACTTAAGAGCTGGACTTAGTGGTCCTTGTGGGTCCCTTCCAATACAGAATATTCTGTGATTCTGTGAAAACACTGCAACTGGTTACTATTGAGAATAGGACTGTTTGGGTGGAAGAGACTCTTGTGTGGCGGGCAGTGAGGGTGACACCAGCCTGTCCCGGAAGACCATGTGTAGATCTGCTGGTTTTGCACAGTGGATCTGGTAGGTGCCAGCTCTGCTGGAATTTGCTTTTTCACAGGTTCCTTTAATTCCAGTCTCCAAGCCAAGAGCCTGACTGTGGCCAGCTTGCAGGGCTGTGAAGGGGATGAGTGGCCAGTCAGGAGCAGCCGGGAATGACCTTATTCTAAGGTACCAGACAACCATCTGGGCTGGATGTGCCTGTCAGCCAGGATAAATTGCATATCAAGACACCAGGACTTGGACCTTCATATTTGTAATACTGAAAAAGTACAGTGTCCATGTTACCAACCCCCAAATAGTAGGAAGACTTTGAAAAGCAAACTTTTAGGAAGGTCGTAAATAAATGGGCCAGCAGGGATATATCAGTATGACCTCAGTGTTTCCTTTCTGCACATCTCCTGTTGCTCCCCAGTTCAGCAAGGAGAGCCCTTTCTTTTCTCCCCAGGGGTCAAGCGGTGCAATCAGTGTTTGTGGGGGACATAAATACAGTCTTCAGCATGAATAAATTCAAACCAAATACACTTATTTGGCATTTTTATCCATGAAATCTTAAAAAAAGCCAAGATAAGCCCATAATGACTAATTGGACATGACGAAAGGAGATGGCACAACAATGTAGGTGAGGGAGGAGATGGAGAAATCAGTCCTGAGGAAAGATCTGGCACCCACAAAGCATGAGAGAGCCAGAGCTCATCGGTTCAAATATAATCTTCCAGAAAGGGAGGAGGCAAAAAAAACAACCCACAAACGTGTCATTCTTGCACAGAAAATACCAGGCTCCCGCACCTGATTTCCATGAAAAAGGCCACTTCTGGCATTGACATTCTGCTGCATCGAGTCCCTGCCACAGACCTCCCCCTCAATGCACGGCTGAAAGGGGAGGGGAGGAATAAACTCTGCTTTCCAAAAGGGCTGGAGCTGCCAAAGAGGCCTATGGAAAGCCAATTGTGCAATGAGGGAAAACAGTGAGGGAGGATCCCTGCTCATAGACACAGTGAAACGCCTGTCGAAAATAAGTGGGAGAAGGGCTAAGAGGCATTTTGGTGCATTTATACAGCTGTCAGTGACCAAAGCGAAGTTGTTGAGGACACTGATGTGGGGTTGATTTTGAATGCTGAGGCATGTTGCACTCAAGCCTTCCCTTCATATGCATAGCATCCATAAGTGCTACTGATTTCAAATCTCACTGAGGTTTTATAAGCACTTCTCATTCATAGATCCTGGAGCACTTTACAAAGACAGAGCTATAAATAAGATGGATGGGAAAGTGAGGAATTGAGAGGGGCTTTTAAAGGGCAATGGATTGTTTCTTTAAGGTTTTCTGTGGATAAGAACTAGATAAGAACTGTCATTTTACTGACTATAAAATATTTTGCAATGGCACACTGTGTCAAATTACTTTGCATAGATATTTATGTTATTAAGGTGAAGTTTTGTCATGATGTGTCCAAATTGTCTCTAGCTAAGCTTTTGGAAAGTACAAAAAGAAAAGGACTCAATGTTAGATTTTAACATTGTGCATGGATGTTTTAGGTACTTTTAAACTGAACAGATGAAAACCTTTTATTCCTAAATGCCAGAAATCCAGTGATATTTATGTAACTATGTAATTTGACCTGTCTGTTTTACATGTTCCCGAAGGTTTATTTTAGGCAGCTTTCAAATTAAGTGGGCTGGAACATTTGATGCTCTCTTCCCTGCTTCTCAAAGGCTGTGCAGAGCCCATACTGTGTGAGTGACACTGCTGTTAAAGGGGTAGCATTTTGGTTTTATCACAAGGTATGCAGAAAGGGAAGGGAGAGCACCCTGGTCCTGATTCCAGCTCTATGCTCCAAAGTAGCCAGTTAATTTCTGCCTTCCTCGTCTTCCCCCTCCACAGAGCTGGGTACAATGGTTCCTTATTCTCCAAAGTGGCACGAAGCTTAATTAACCTTGAGAAAAAGAAGGGGTAAATTGCCAACAACAGGGAGAGTGGGGAAAGCCCCAGCACTGTAAGCATCTCTGTGTTCATACTTACCTGTGTGGGACCATTCTACCACTGACATTCCACTGCACCACAAACTTGGCAATTTTGGCAGAGCCTTAAACCCTTTCAGTACATTTGAAATAACATTATTATGTAACCAGGAGGCAGCCACAGACTGATGGCTCAGCAATGTTTTATGCAGCAATCCTTTCACCCAAGGGTGACCTTGTAACTGAATAATCAAAGCCATATTCTACTCACAATTGCACCTGTACTGCCACTATTTACATTGCAATAGCACCTGAAGGCCCCATTGTATACAGCACAGCAAACCTGTCGCTGTTTGGAAGAGACTGGAAGTGGGAGGGGAGCAGTAACAGACTCAAAGTATTTGTCTCAAGGTCATATATCAGAAAAGCAGCTCTTGCAGGAGAAAAGATCAGGTCTCCCAAGTGCTATGCCCCATGAACAAGAGCTTTTAGGGATAAAAGGACATATTTACTTCTGGGAATATAAATATAAAAGGTTGGGAAAGCACAATGTCTGCAGCAGTATTTGTTCTTCGTTTATTCTTCTTGCTGACTGTAGAATGCTTGTTTGGTAATTTAAGGGTTGGCTTTTTTTCTTAGACACTTTAATATTTAGGCAAATATTAACTTGCAATTTAATTATCAATGCCCTTATGAGAAGCATGATATTGTCTGAAGTACATTATTATTTTCCTAATAACAGACACAAAAGATCAACTGTTCTCAGATTTTTTTTTTTGTTGGAAAAGTTAATTGTTCCTGAAGTGATGCTGCTTTTGTAGTGCTCTTTTATATGGCATGAAACAATGAATCTTCAAGTCACACTCCCCACTTTCTACCCACTGCATTTCTCTGTCACTATCAGCTCCGCTTTGGTTTGATCTAACCAGATGGTATCTCACAAGACGCTAGACATGAATATTTCATATGGTTTAGAAACTGTTTTTCCTCACTCTTTAGTGGTAAAATGTGTTGATTTAAGACTTTTCACAACTTGAGATACTTTCTGGCCTGGTGCCACAACTCAGGCCAAAGACAGCTGAGCATTGTTGTCATCTCACAATGTGGGAAGCAGAGGATGTTTTGGACTGCTGGAAAAATTGAGCTGAAATTTTCCATTAAAAGAAAAAGAAAGCATTGTTCAGACAGCAATCTTCCAGTTGAGCTGTACTTAAGTTACATTTTTTTGGACATAAGTGGAAAGTCAGAGGCATTAGATCAATGCAATTTTTGATCCATTGAATGAGCAGCCAAGTTAATTTCAAATCTCTGAGCCAGCAAACACTTTGCTTTCATTCAAGGTTGGTTTTATTTCAGTTTAGACTATTTCTAACACTGCTTTCTTATTTACAGTATCAAAGTCTTCAGCCACTGTATCCTGTGATGTAACTCATTTAACAGTCACCTTCCTTTCCCTCAGACTTTCCTTTTGCTCCTCTTTGGAGATTTGAGTGATTCCTTTTGATTTAGGTCTGTGTTGGTTTTAGTGGATCATCGATATCAAGTTGCAAGTGCTGCACTGAAGCTCTGGAGCTTGCAAAACCAGTTTTTTGGTTTCTTCAGCTGCACATGAAAATTTTTGTTTTAGCTTTTCAGCCAATCCAGCTCCAGATTAAGACACACACAGCTTGATTCACTTGCCCACACATAAAACTTCTGTGCCATTTAAGATGTCCTAGACAACTGCAGCTTCTGCTTCAGAAGGTCACAAGTCCACTGTAGGTCCTGTGTAATTTCTGACAGTCCCATAAATACACCTGAGATACCCTGGGGCATCTCCAGTGAGTCTTGGCACAATTGGTTAATGTAACTGGGCTGTGTGCAGGCATTTCCCTCTGAGCTGGGTGTCTGTATTCCCACCAGAGCCAACAAAGACCCAGCCAGAAGAGCCTAGAGGGCATCCAGCTGGCCAGTCTTTAAGTGTCTTCGTTGGGGTATGGGATCATCATGCTTTTCTGATGGACATTCAGTTGACATGTTTGCTTGAGCAGAGTGTGTTTTGCTCTTCTGTGTGTATGCTGAAATCTAATTTAAAGAGTCTCTGCACACCAGAGGAGGAGCCACACAGAAGGAGCTATGTAGCAAAGGATTGAGGATCCAGGACTTTCTTTTCAGCTAGGAGACTAACACCTAAAAAAGACAGGCAAATTCCCAAGCTAAAAATCCTCCTTAATCCACCTGTGGTGCTTCTCTGTCCCCCAAAACAAGCCTTGTAATCTCCTGGAGTGGCGGATGGTCCATTCATAGTTGGACAGTTGTAGTCCCTCAAGTCACAATTTATGCCAACGTACATCTGCTCTGGTTTAATTTATGTTCTGCATTATATGATACTCCTGTTAGGCACACACTCCACATGGAATCTGTGAGGTGTAGATTCTCATGTATTATCAGTTGGAAGTAAGAAGTATCAAATATCAACCCCTCCTCAGGAACATGTAGGAGACAAGTGGTGGCAACAGCGGAAGAAGAGCTGGAAATTGAAATCAGAGATCCAGGATAATACAGAAGATCAAGCAGATGTTGCACAGGACAGAAGAAAATAAATAAGGAGGACAAATCAGATGGATTAGAGAACATGGAGATAAATGAAAAGAGGGAATACCATGCTACTTGAGGGCAGGATCAGACAATGCTGGAAAAAAACAGAAGATAAGGAGTAGAAGAAGGCGTTGGTCCTTTGGCTGGACTGCGGTATCGCCCCAGGACACCAGCGGGACAAAGTGTTGAGATTAACCAGAAATCTGTGAAAGCAAAGGAAAACATTTAGACTGTGTTAATCAAAGCAATCTAAAGAGCAGTGTAATTTTGCCCTGATGGCAGAACAGCATGAGGGTCACAGCATCTCTGCCCTCTGACACACCAGCCCTGCAGAGCCAGAGGCGGAACAACTCCTGAGTGAGTGAGTCCCACTGTCTGCTGTTATAAACAGCCTCATGAGCAGGTTCAAACCTGTCAAATTTTGTCACAAAAGTAGTTTGGGTGCCCCCCACTCTCAACACACTGTGGCAATTAGGTCTCCCTGTTCAGTTGGTTACAAATCTGTGCTATTTCTTTTCTGAGACAATTTATACCACCTGTTTCTGCACCAGAATTGGCTTTTCACTTAAATAGTTTTCCCCAGTGTTTCCCTCCTTGTTGTATTTTTAGAAAGCAGTCATGTTCCCTTGCAGCCACTCTTCTGCCAGACTAAACAAGACTTCTTATGAAACAGGACAGTATAAAATAGGCCCTCCATTCCCATGGTCCTTCAAAAAGCCCTTCCTTTCATCTAGTCCACACTGAACTTGTCTTTTCTGAACTCAGTCAGTCAGATGTGGGCACAGTTTTTCAGAGAGGCTGGAGGGACAGAAGTGTTTGCTTGTGATGACAGCTGCACTCCAGAGGTCTCAGAGTCCTGCTTTCAGGCTTGCCAGTCATTCCACACCTAGAGGATCCATGGCATGTCTCAGTCGTGGTCTCTTACAGGCGGTTTCTTCCCCTCCCAATGGAGTACTTGAGGGGCCATGGGCTTCCAGACTCAACCATTTCCCTCAGGGCAGGACCACGCAGATCCTCTGGCTGGAGTTAACTTGCCTCCAGGAAGGCTGTGATTCCCCCTTCTCCTCATCCCCAGCAGTGTGGAAACCCTTTGCATGAGATGAGTTAGATTCATACCTGTATGCGAGATGGCAGCTCTCATCTTCTGCTTAGTTTTGGATCCTCCACCCGTGTCCAAGCCCGAATGCTTGCAATACATGGGGGAGAGGTTCTGCCACACAGCACTTCTGCAGCTCTGTGAGGGATCCCAGTTCCACCAGCCCTCCAGCACTTGCAGGAACACAGCAATTGTTGCCCAGCTATACTTTTCCTGAAAGGAGCATTGCCTGCTGAGCTTCTCTTGAAAAGACACCACAGCACATATTATTTTTTTTTCTTAAAAATCAGAACAAAGCAAAATATATGTTGAAAATAAAGGAAGTGTTACCCCCCAAGGTCATCTATCTTTATGATCTCGCCAACTTTCTTTATACCACCTTTATCTTTATTGCAATTTTTCCTCAGGAGGATTTAACCTTCAGACTCCGTATTCTAAGCATGGGAGTTCTTTTGCAGTGGCTACAAATATTCTTCCTGAGTTATATTACTTTTCTTACTTTTCAAAACTTGTCCACCAGGTTTTTGTTTTACAGCTGTTATAATCACAGTCATTGAAGTGCTGGTCAGAAGAGAGTTTTGGAGGTCTCTGGTCCAACCAGTCACTCAAAGAAGGTATTGTACTAGCACCTGCTGGAATAAACCATAACTTTGACCTTTAAAAATCCCCAGGAAAAGCAAATCCATGACCTCTCTGGAAACCTGTGCCTGGACTTCATCACCCTCCAAGTGAAAAAGATTGTCATTGTGTCCAACCTGAATTTTCCATGGTGCCTTTTGTGGCCATTGCTCTTCTTCTTATCCTCTCTGCCAGGGCTGAGAATGTTTTTCTGCACTGTCTTTACAGCTCTCATCTTGCTGTAGCTGAAGACAGCTCTCAGATGGTCCCAGACTTTGCTTTGCCAGAGAAAACAGGCCTGAAGGGTTGCCCTGGGTGGAAATGGGGGTTATGGTCACAGAATCATAGAATATCTCAAGTTGAAAAGGACCCATAAGGATCTTGGAGTCCAACTCCCTGCTCCTTGCAGGACTTCCTACACAGAACCTGATGAGTAGGAGCATCATCTGGACACCCCTGCTTGGCTCAGATGTGCCCTGTGGTGGGGCCATTGGAGCCAGCTGGGATCAGCCGTGTCCAGCACAGGGAGCCCTGGCCTCTCCGCCCTGCAGCCCCATGGCCAGCCCCTGGATATGGCCAAACCCTCCCAAAGCACCAGGCTGACCAGGCCAGCTCCCAGTGGAGTTGCCCCTTGGCTCATTGCTGAGGTCAGTGGAGCAAAATCTGCCCTTGAGAAGTTTTCACGGACTCTCATAAGTGGAGGGCACATGGAGATAAACTTCCTTACAAAAACTTTAATACTGAAGTCTCTCATCCAGAGCATCCAATTTTCTGTATTTTAGAAATTGATTGTTCTAATTTGTCTAATAAAACCAAACCCTTCATCATCAGCTCTCTTTTTGTGTTCTGGTATGCTCACCCTGAGGACCATTCACAAGTGGGTCAGCACTATGGCTTTGGCTCTGCTCTGGTGCCATCACAGGATGTCAAACTTGTCGTCACATCTCGTCCTTGTCACACCTTGGCTGTCCTACCAGAAGGACTTTGCTGGAGATCATTATAGTCTCTGCTCACTTCTGAGTTCCCTCCACAATAGAGGGTAATCCATCTCACTGAAAACTGTGGGAAAAAAGTTATTTCTTGCTTCACACTGTAATTAGATTATCTTTAGTTATTACTCCACTCTCTCTGCTGAATAGATATGCTTTTACCCTCATCTCTTTTTAATTATATGGCTAGAAATCTTTTACCGTGATATATCTTTTGTCTTTCTGTGTTAACTGTTCTCTCTAATGTTTCCCTAGACCACGACAACATCTGTGTACACCACGGAGGCCACAGTTCCCATCAGATTTTGAGGAATGGATCTCTACCAACCTTCAGTGTTCCTTGCAGGACGCCATGCACCACTATTACCTAAAAATTAATTGGAAATATTATTGGAAACCTTGCTTAATGTAGCTCCAGAGGCTGGCTGGCAATTAATGACTATGGCAAGCACAACCCCATCCAAAATTTCTTCTGAAAAGCCTCAAATGCTAAGGACAAACTGGATGGAGAGCAGAGGGAGTGATTCAGCCCCAGCAACTGAGCTGCAGTCATGAAGGGTGATGCGTAACACTCTTTTATGGTGTCAGACACTGCTGATGGGGATATTTTAAACGGACAAAAGTTTTTTGGCATCAGCCATTTTGCCAAAGTCCCTTTCTTTTATAAAAAGTGGATCATATTCCTTAATTTACCTACTTGGTTAATTATTTCAGATATCTGAAAATATTCTGAAAATTGGGTTTTTTCCTACAGTGATCAATGAGAAAAAATTTCTAAAATAAACTAAATAGGAAAAATTCACAAAATAAGCAGCCATGGGGCCATTATCTTGCTCTGGACTGATTGGCAGCTGGATATAGATATATTTTAAAATTTCTACCATTCAAAACAGGATGGGCTCATGCAGACTGCACCAGCTCTTGCATGATGTGCAGGAATTCTTTGGGAAGACAGTAACTGGCTGAACTAACATCATCTCTTCTCACAGTGTAAGATAGATAGAATTCAGTCCCAGTGCCCAGGAACTTCCCCTGCATTTTTCCATCTGTTTGTGTGGGTGTAACCTGCATGACAGGTCTGGTAATTTATATTAAAATAAATTATGTATTTAAAAAACAAGGGACGGGAGGATCCACAACTGTAAATCAAACACTGCAGTTCTGATACTTGTAAAGATACTTGTAAAGAAATTAATGATTTGCTCCATCCCTGTGAGAAGCTGCCAACATGGAGTTGTTAAGAATAAAGCATATCGCATGAATCCGGTGTTGTTCATTAGCCCAGGGGGTAAAGGCAAAGCAGTTCTGCCTTGGCCATTATAAAAAATCTTGCCACAGCCCTGTTGAAATGTCCTCTCTGACAGGCAAAGAGAACTGATCTAGATGGGCTCTGCTCAACCCAGGTGATAGCCCACATCAGCACATGTCAGATCCCCAAGGCCACTTTCTGTGATGAGACATGAGGAACTGGATGGAGGAAGGCAGAGCTAAAATGCCTGGCAAGGAGGAATATCCTTCACCAGAAGAAATCACTGTAAGGTGGAGAGTGCAACTGCCTGAAAAAGTCATGCTTAAGGAGAAATCATAAATTAGTCACTTTATACCAGCCAGGTCATTTGGGGCTGACAGGTCTGCCTCAGCACCAGAATGGTTGGATGCTCTTGTTGCCAAGTTTCCTGGTGATACAGAGCTTACTCAGATACAATTTCCGTAAGATAATGTTCTGGGAAAAGATACAAGTGTATGGAAGAGTGTTAGAATTCAAGTAATCATGATAACTTTGAGAAACAGCCTAGAACTGATAAAGCAAAATTCAATAAAAGCAAGTGTAAAATGTTTTGCCTTTGAAAGAAAAACAAAATCAATAAAAATCTAAAATGGTCAATATTAGTCTATGCCCTAGTATATTAAAAAAACCAATACAGGGCTGTATTAGACCAGGGTCTGAATATAAGCCAGCAGATAAGATGCTGTTGAGCCATTCTCGTGTATGTCACATGAAAGAGATAAAGGCCATTATTCCACTCTGTTTAGCAGGGGCAAGACCTTTCCTGGAGTGTGTGTCCCGTTTTGGGCACACATACTTTAGGAAGTAGGGGGTGTGTATGTGCACCCAGACATCTGTGTGCACAGAGCAGAGCTCAGCAGAGCCACAGCAGAGCTCAGAGATTGTGCAGTGTGACCCTATGGAGAAAGGGTCACCAAAGCAGGGTTGTTGATTTAATAAGAACAGCATAAAAATGTGGATGTGGAAACAGGCTTCCAACAGGGAGCAGTGCTGCAAAGGGGATAATCACTGTTTGTTCCCAAGACCAGGGCTAAAGAGGCATTTGTTGCACACTAAGGGCAACCTTGCTTGGACATTAGGAAAGAGTTAGCAATGAGGAGGGTGGGGACGTGTTACTGGGAAGGCTGTGAAAGCCCAGGATGGGGTCGGCAGGCAACTTTGGAGGGCATCAATATCTTTCAGTCACCTGTGAGTGAGGAGATGGTGTGATTTGGGTTCCCCTCCTGTGCTGTGGTTCCTGAGAAAGGAGCCTCTCCTTTCCCCTGCTTTCTTTCACCTCCAGAGCAGGGCAGGAGACATTTCCAGTGGAAACAAGCAGGAGGTGGCTCTGCTTTTTTTCTGTTCTCAGTTCTCTGTTCCTATCCCTTAGGATATTCTCAAACTTTTTTTTTCACTTGGTATTATTACAAATTACTTTTTTTTTTTTTTGAGTGAATATTCAGTCATTTTCAAGAGCTGGGATAAATTGTGACTTCATGGTTGAGGTTGCACTATGTTGCCCTTGAGTATTGTGTGCCATCATCACAGTAACAACATTACCTTCCTTGCTGGTGCCCAGTGTAACAGTGTATCTTTGTCTTCCAAAGTCTTTCTGCTTTTTCTTATCACCACATTCACTCTCTGGAAGCTGGCCAGACCCACGTCCTCTGGCCAAGGGGATCAGACAGGGTGAGAGAACAGAAAAGCAGTGTTCTCTGTGTATCCTACACTCTCAGGCAGGAGCAGCCAGGTCAGTAGCAGTTTCTCTGAGGAAGGCTCACAATCACAAAACAACTTATCAAGGTGGAGACAGTGCTGGAGAAGCAGGAGAAAGCTTGAAGGACAGATGCAGCTCACACCATTTCCTCGTCCTAAGGAAAATCAGTAAGAAGTGAATGCACAGCCTCTCTCTCATTAATTCTAGACCTCCTCTGGTAGATTTTATTTTCAGGTTTTGCCTATTTGTGTGTTATATTTTTGAACATCTTTCACCAATGAGTGTGAAGAACATATGAGAATTGTAGAAGCACAGAAAAGCTTGGGTTGGGAGGGACCTTAAAAATCACCTAGTTCCAAGCCCCCCACCGTGGTCAGGGACACCTTCCACTAGACCAGATTGCTAAAAGCCTCACCCAGCCTGGCCTTGAACGTTTCCAGGCATGGGGCATCCAAAGTTTCTCAGAGCAACCTGTTCCAGTGCCTCACCACCCTCACAGGAAACAATTTCTTTCTGGCATCAAACCCAAATCTCTCCTCTTTTAGTTTAAAACCATCCCCCACCTTGTCCTATCACTATCTGCCTATGTAAAATGTCTCATGAGAAGAACAAGAGAGCAATCACAACAATATACAGAAGGAAGGACAGCAATTTATTCCTTCAGAACATTCTTTCTTAAGGTCTCTCAGCTCCTCCACCCTCCTACTTTGATTAGCTGTTCTCTCCCACCCCTGAAACTGCATTAATTTGCTGGCACACTTTGGTCATGGTAAGTGTTGAAATTATGGTTTTAAAGCCAAGGAAAATCCTACCAACCCATGCCCAGGAACTCAGGTGTTGTCAAAACAAACATTGCTGTTTTCTGAACTGCCTCAGTCTGCACCTTCCTATGTTTGTTTCCTCCTTGCCCCGCAGGAGAGTAGACCTGGGCCTGTGTTCAGCAGGCACACCACCTTCCCAACATGAGCTTTGTTTAGCCCTGAAGAGAAGGGAATATGACCTTTTCTTGTCATTTGTGACATCTTGCAGTTGGCTGTAAGCTGAGCATCGGTTGTCCCAATCCCAGTTTGTCTGTCACAGCGTGCTGTGCCCGCTGGGCGTGTGTGAGTGGTGTGTGTGCCAGGGCTGTCTGCAGGAGTGCTGAGACAGACACAGGCAGGCACAGATGCACCACACTGCCAGATTTCAGAGTGCCAGGGATTGAAAAGCAAATCAGCATCAGCTCAGCCAGTACAAAATTGTTACCTGTGACAATGCACCCAAGGTTTGTCTCATCTAAAAACTTTTGACAATTATTTCACCTGTGTTTTCCTTCCCATCTGGATGTGGACGAGCTGTATTGTATTGCATTGTGCTCTTCTCTTGCAGCCAAGCTGTTTTGTACACTTTATCTTACTAAGGACTGGAGCTCATCAGGAGCAGAGAGGGAGGAATTTGCACCCCTTGAGGCAATTATCCAAAGCCTCTATGAGATATCTTAAGCTTTGCAATTCAGAAAGTAAGGGGGAGCCCTTGTGCAAATTCCAAATTGGGAAATTTTCAACTCTAATTATTTTAAAAAATTATTTTTAAAACTCAAGGTATCCGTGTCTTAGCCAAAAAGCTCATAAAATTCCTGGGAATGACTGCAAAGTATCAGGCAGTACAGAAAGGGGTGCTGAAGCTTGGAGGAGCCAGGGATGCTCATGCCAGGAATGCTCACAGAAACAAAGTCCTGGAGGATTCAGAAACTGGTGCCAATGAGTTTGACCACCTGGCACGTGGGTTTGGATGAGGTGCCCAGCTTGCTGACAGGTGGTTTTCTTCCTGAGCATTAGCTCTGTCAGCACAAACCCATTAATCTGTTTTAAATAAACGTCACTGTAAGTACAGAACCTGACCTGACTCCACTGAAGTGCTAAAAACCTCCATCCCTTTGTCCGTGAAGCTGAAGTTGCAAGTGGTCTGTCCTTTCAAGAATTTGCTGCTGTTCTGTGAAGAAGTAAAAAGAAACTCTAAGAGGTTATAAAAAGCCCATGTATTCCCTAAAGATTATCTGACCTCATGAAAGAAAAGGTATAGTTTCTCTTCTCTTTTTTATCATATTATAAAAGTGGTATTTAAATAGTATTTTCTCTCTCACAATTCAGGGGAAATATCAAAACTAAAATGGTGTCTATAAAAAAACTCCCATTTTCTCGTAACCTCTGCATCTCTGAAAAATCCCCAAACAATCTAACTGGATGAAAAACACAAACTTAGAAAACCAGGGCTGGTGGCTCATTGAATTAACAGTAAAAAAAAATCAGACATACCAAGAAATTTCTTGTTATTTTCAGTGCTGCTCCATATGTCATTTTTGTGGAGCACTATGTTGTAGTGATGCCCTGCTGATGTGGTAACAGGAATGATCTATAAGTATTGCCATTATAAACCTCATTTTTATAACCTGGATGTGAGCATTTGCTGTTACTTGGTATCTGTTATAAAAAAATTCAATTTTCTTTTTAATGACTTGATAATTTTTCAAGTAGAAAAATATGAAAGGTTCCAAAAAGCAAAAAAAGAGAGGCAATATTTAAAAAGACAGAAGAATCAACAAATGATAGGTTTATTAATTATTTTTAGTAGTAATAGCTGTAAGTTGTATTTGTATTGCAGTGGTGCCTGTATACTCTGTAGAATTAGGTGCTGTACAAACATTTGATGTTTTTTTTAATGGATTGAGTGGTGGCAGAAAGTGTTGGACTGAAAGCCTTATGAATTCTTATTTATTATTTTTTGTCTTTGATAGTGCCCTAGTATCTGTCTGAGATTTGGCTTTTATTGTGATAGATGCTGTACATGTACTCAATTATCTCTGAGGTGAGAAGCACTTTAATGCACGCTCACTTTTAAGAGGGAGCTGAAGTACTTTCCAAGGAAAAGAGCATATCTGTGGAGCAGGGAACAAGCCTCATCACATAAAGCACATATTTCTTGCAAAGCCACACTGTAGAGGTGCAGCAGAGGTGTCTCAGCAGCCTCTGAATGTGCTGCTCTGCTTATGTGGCACTGAAGACCATGGCTGTTGGCTTGGGTGCTGGAATTAGTGAGGCCATGTTGGGGCAAAGCTCTTTCCACACTAATCCATAGGTATTCCATGAAACCACCTTGTTTAATTTAATTGTTTAATTGGACCCCCAAACTGGTGAGACCGCAGAGCTGCCCCAACTCAGTGAGGCCTTAAATGTGTTTTTTCTTTATCTCTGTCTCGTACAGAGAGGATGGACTACTCTCTCTACAACTGCCTGAGGAGGGCTGTGGAGATGTGGAGGTCTCTTCTCCCCGGTGACAAGTGACAGAACTAGAGGAAGTGGACAGAGTGCTGTGAAGATTTAAAGAATGCAGTTACGTGTCTCAAAATACTGTCCCCATAAGATAAGCCACCACGATGGAACCTGAGATAAGCACAGACAGCACAGAAGGAAGGAGCTAATTCCAGGCCTAACAGAGGTAGAGGTTTGGTTAGCATCCAGACAAAAATTCCCACCATGGCAAACTGTGGGAAAGGAAGCAAGTGCTTATGCACATGCCACCTCGAGTCATGGGAATGGCATCTACACTTAATACCCACGACTTGGACTGTATAAAGGTGGTACCTCCAGAAGGACTCTGGGACCTCCACCAGCGAGGACCAGGGTGAAGAAGCACCAGTGGGACAATGCAGGAATCCACATGGTGGTGTTATCTCTTGCTTAACCTCTCTGTCCCTCCCTCTCTTTCTCTTGCCCTCCCCTTCCTATTATTTTTATCTCGCTACCTTAAATTTGCTGTTAAATAAAATCTGTACTATTGACTCGGCATATGGTCTCATTTGCACCTTAACTCAGGCAGAGACATCTCTCATAATCGAATCATAACAGGTGGTTTAGGTTAGGTATTAGGAAAAACTTCTTCGCTGAAAGGGTGGTTCAGGCACTGAAGCAGGCTGCAGAATGAAGTGGTGGAATCACCATCCCTGGAAGTGTTGGAAAGACATGTGGATGTGGCACTTGGGGGTTTAGGTTTAGAGGTGAGCACAGTGGTGCTGTGTTAAGGCATGGATTCAATTATCTTAGAGGTCTTTTCCAACCTTAATTATTCTGTGAATTCCTACATATTGTGGCTGGGTTGGGCTGCTAGACCTGTGCAAAGCCCTCATGGAATTTACTATCTCTGAGCTGCCTAACGAAGGAGCAGGTGCCCAACTGATCACCCAAAAAAAGACAGAAGGAAAAGGTAAAGAGCACTTTGCTCTCCATTTTGTGGAGACTGATGTTTGGCTATTGGCCCCCCACTGAGTGACATGCCCAGGATCACAGAGCGTTACAGGCACAGACACAGCTGGGTCCCAGCATCATACACACAACCATGTTTCTGACACAGTCAGTAGCTGATCCCAGACTCCTTCATTTATAATCCAGTGTCTTGCACAAGATTGGATTTGCCCAGAATCCCCCTTGGACGGGTGGCTTAGTGCAGTGTAATTGCTTTTTCCTGACCTCAACTAGGCTTGTCAGCAGAGTCAGCCTAGGTTGTGGTTGAAGACAAAAGCAAACAAAAGAATTGAGGCACTTCTAATTTTAGTAATATACAGTTTATCCCCTTCTCACTATCTAGTCTTGAGCACCATGCTCTCAAATTTGCTTTAGGTTTTACTTCACTTTTCTTAGATTAACCATTATGTTTCAGACCACATTTAATCAGACACATACTAATTCTTTGGTTGGGTGCAGCATGCCCAGACAAAGCATAGTGCACTCCTTTTTCATTGCAAGTCATGCACACTGCTCATGAAGATTCACATTTAAGCCTCCCTGTCTCATGATGCATTGTGCTACCTCCAAAGACTAAGTGAGCAGTAACTTTCATTAAAAAAAAAATCATAAATATATTTTACTGCTTGGACTTGGTGCAAATGCACAACTGACTCATTGGCTCGATAGATGTAATTGCTCTCAAGGAGCCTTTATAGTCCATTGTTTCAATTATAAGTGAATTACATAGTCCCCGAGTACTTACTCACTCTGCTTTCAAGGAGAGTGAAAGGACCAAGTCAAAGCAGGAAATTAGACAAAAAGGACATCATTTTATTGAAACTTTTCACCTTCTGAGTGAGGAAGGCAAACACATCAAGCACAGTCCAAGCCATTCCTGAATGACATATTTTATCTGCCTGAAGCCATTACAAGTCCTAAATTGTATAAATTCAGATACTGAGAGAGGAAGGCAAAAATCGAAGGTAATATACGCATGGAAAAGACAAAGTTCATGAGGGATGAGACAAGGAGTAGAATACAACAGTCTTCCTTTCAGTGATAAGTGACCGGGTAAAGGGAAAAGGAACAAAAAAAGAAGGATTGGAATTAGGTCTCTGAAAAGCTGAACTGCACTTTGAAGGACATCCTGCCCTTTTTCCTGAGTAGAAAACACTTCTGGGATCTGCACCTTCCAAGTATCACATGCTCACCATTGGAAATCATGACATTCTTCAAGAAACTATGGAAGATGCTAATATCAGGCAGGAGAAGCACAGAACTGATAATACTTTGGAAAATAAGACCTTCAGGTAACAGTCCTCACAAAACAAAGGCCAACATATGGCAATGCTTTAGTGACAACTTGGAATGAATTTGTCATAAATAAGGGAATGGAAATAGCCTACAGTAGCAGAACAATGCATAAACAATAAGAAAAGATATTCTGCATATTTCCTCTTTGAAGACTGACAAGGAACAGTATTATAGTAGTTCTATAGTATTTCTACACACACACACAAAAATTGGTGTTTTATCCTGTATTTTGTCAAGAACAGTTATGAGCTGGAATGTGAATGCATAGGGGAATCCCTTGGGATTTTGGATGAAAATATCTTCACATGTTTCATTTTCTAGGAGAGTGTCATGTACAGGACCCTCTGAGAAACATTAGATTCAACAGGGATATAATGCCAGTGGAACCAGTGTTTAAATATGGCAGAGTTGTGTGCCATAAAACCAGGAAAAAAATATCAGGGTGATTTGGGGTGTTGATGAAAGGACATCCATAACTCCTGGAAAGGAGAAGGAGATGTTTGTTTTCCTGTCATTTGGTTGTGATCTGTGTCTGGGTGCTTGAGATGTGGACATGTTTCTTGAGGGAGCTCCTGGTGGAGGTTTTCTTTGCCAAGAAGAAGGTTTGAGAATACTCATGGAAACCATGACAGAGAAGCAAGTGGAAAAAACACTGGGTCCAGAGATGGATTCAAGGTTCTACAGACAACTCAGAGTTTGCAGACTCCTGCTGAACAGGAGAGTCAGGAGTGCAGAGCTGCTCTGGAGGACCAACTACACAAGCTTGAACTTCAGTCAGACACACCTAAGTAGGGAAACAGGGATAGACAGAAAGGCTTGGTGCCTGACATGTTGGAAAGAAAGAAAATTGAATGGCACGAAACACACTGTGCCCTGCAAAAAAAAAAAAAAAGAGAGAATATAATCTTTAATCAGACACTGAAACCTAGGAAGGGAGGAAGGAAGGAANAGGAAGGAAGGAAGGAAGGAAGGGCTGTTGATGATCAGGGAACCATAAAATTGTTCTACTCAGTTTGCTTTTGCTCACAGCTGATCAACAGGCAAATGCTTAGGACAGGACAAGGCTTGCAGAAAGCATCTCGAAGGAGCTGGGTGCCACAGGAATGGACTTCCTCCTGTTTTTGAGGTCTCTTCTCTGTCATCCAAAGAACATGAAGGCAAGAGATCTCTTGGCAGCTTCTGGGTCTGAGAGAAAATAGGTGAAAGAGGAATGTATCCTTTGGAAGGATGCTCTGCTAAGCCATACTGGTTCTGGGGAAGTTTTTGGCAGCATGGTAGTGTCACTGAAGCCTCCTGAAGTTTGGTAAATTCAAACAACAAAGCCTGCCCACGAGATTTAGTCATGTTTGGCACCTGGTTGTAACTGAGCAGGGCTGCTGGGAACCACACTGTCCATTTCTCCAGCTTCTGGGTCTCTGCCATGCATAATGGCCAGCTGAGACTGTGCTGGCACCATACTGCAGCCTAGAGGTGATGCTTCCAGAACAGTGCCATGTGGAGTTCAGGCTACACCTTGTGAAACCAACACTGCTGGCAATTGTCAGCACCTAGAGCCCAGAGTGGTGCTGAGCTTTGCCTTTGCCTATGTCTGTCTCCATGAATCTTTAAATCCCCAGGGACTTTGTTAGTGAGGTGCACCTTTGTTTTTGTGCCAGTCAAAATGCCAGCATATTACATTTATTTATCTCTGGGGCTGTACAGAAATTTAAAAGTAGTAAATACAGCTCAGAGTTTGAGTCTTCTTTTTTTCTTATAGCTGTATTAGTAATTATTATTTAATCCCATTCGTTGCTGCCCACGGGACTAGAAATGATGGAAACTTGATTTGATATATTTAAACCACACACAGTGCTAAAATTCAGATTCAGAGACTTGTAGTGTGCAGGACTTGGCCATATCAGCTTACCTTGTTTAACAAACTGACTCAGTGTTCAAGGTCACCTCTTATCTGCAGCATCTTCTGGTAGAATTAATTTCGGGAATTATCTAGGAGGGGTGGATTATTTCCTTTAGTCAATAGAGAGAAATCTGTGTTGCTGGGGACCCATGTTTGCTACACTACCAACACAGGCTCTTGGACCCGACTGCTTCAAGTGGCATCCCACAAAGCCTTTGGTGTTTGTTTTTCATTTGCCACTTCTGTGTCAGTTTTTTTATCTTCTTTGAGCACTACATGATCTTTTTTCCTTTCAGAAGTTTTCCCTGACTGTAGGGGCTCCCATTCTGTCCCTCCCACCTGGCGTATCCACAGTTCAGATCTGGACTCCATGCAGGTTTTGTGACAAGCTGTGTTGCCTGTGGAGGGATGGGGTCATTACTTATCCCAGGAGAAAGAGTAATGCTTCCTAAATTATTTCTGTTTAATTAGAGGAGGCATATTAAGGCACAGCACTTTCCCTTTTATTTCCTGGTGACTTGGACAGGTATTTGTCCTATCCATGTATTAACATGCATGAGCTCCATTCTCAGGTGTCCAACAGCCCTATTTGGACTCTTCTCTCACAGCCCAGACGATGATTATCAGGAACTAGAGAACCTTTCCATGGCCTGTGTCCCAGGGCATCCTTAAACACATCCCCTCTTCCTAATGGGATGGGAAACAGGCACACAACATCCTCCCAGCCCACCACTCCTCCTCCCTTGCCCAGCTGAAAATTCTCCTACAAGATCCCTCCCCACAGCTCTAACCCCACCCAAACCCTGGCTGGTGTCCATGCAGCCACAACAGCCCACCCCTTTCCTCTAGTCCAAGACTAATTTCGGGTTGGTAGTGTTGGTGGTGTATTTTTTGTCAGACATCAACTATTTTTTAGAATAAATGGGTTCACATAAGCCAGTGTCAATAGATTTCAGATGACTCCTTGGATATATGCAAATTGTACATGAAAATAAAAGCATATCCAAGCAAGTATGTAAGGGAATAATGAGACAAAGAATAATTCTTTGCAATGATAGAATTATAACAATAACATAATTTAGAGCATGCATTATTCTAAATGAAATTATTACTCCAAGTATAGTTTTGAATAACAGTCTGAAAGAATTCTATATAAAATGGCATGAGTGTGACAATATGCTTTGTCGCCAGCAAAGCTGAAAGCAGTTTTTCAGAATGATTTTGGATAAAGAAAATGGATTAACAGAAAGAATTCACTTCTATCTGACCCTAGAATAATTTCCCATTTTCACTTTTCCCAGACTTTATGATAAAATACACTCAATTGCCCAGATCAGTAGATCCCTAAGTAGTGGTTTATTCTTTGACAAGCCACTGGGCTGTGCTATTACTCTACATTTTAAGGTTCATCTCATAGACCAGCTTCCAACACATTGTTCAGAAGAATAACTACTGCTCATGGCAGATTTAAATTGTTCAGTAACTGAAGAATATGGTCAATAATTAATGGCACAATAGCAAATAATGAGCTGAATTTTAGCTCAGTCACAATTTTTGTTTTCTTTTGTACCTGTAAATGCGTACAATAAACCAATTAGCCTTGGATCAAAATAGTTTCCAGGCACATTAGAAGTATCTAGTGATGCAGATTAGTTGTAATTGAATGCTGCAGTCCAGCTACCATCTTCTTTGCAACCAGATGCTCTGTTCTATATTGGCAAATGGAAAATTTAATCCAAATTAAGGAAAAAAAAAAAGGGAAGGCTTAGCTTCAATCTAGATTTTTGTCTTTTTTTACAGTACTGTCTTCTGCAGTTGATCTCAACCAGCCATCATCCAGGTTCATCTCTGTATTGCACAGCTTGGTTTTTAAAGGTGTTGCTCCAGAAAAGTAAGGAGCAGTCAATATACTAAAATATTAATAATATTTTAGTCAGAGCAAAGACATCAAGCAGAGAAGTATCCCACTCCTCCCTGGCAGCCTGCTTGGTCCTTTTGATGTTCAAGGTTGCACTGTGTATTGCATTTTTCTTTTTTTCCCCCCTATTTTTTATTTTTATTTTTGGTGATCAAGATGCAGTTCAAGGTGATAAAGATTCCACGTGTGCACTCACTGGGCCGCAACCTTTGTCAGCCACTCAGCCCTCAGGTTCTGTCCCAGGATAAATTCCTGGAAACTCTATCTGATTTACATGAAAGTATGCTTTATTTGCCAATATACTTTCTTCTCTTTCTCAGGTTACTCACAATTTTAAAATACTCATGAAATCTTCTTATTAGGCCTATGTAATGCACCAAATCTGCTTGACTGTGGCAGCATTAAATCAGGAAACAAAGTTCACATTCCTGAAATGCAGCTTTGAGTACCAGAATGCCCATGCTGTTATTCTGTGTGTTTTATATCCTGGCAAGGCTGCTAATCATGGACCACAATGCCATCATGCACACACTGCAAAACACAGAACCAGACAGCAATGGCCAAAAACCTGCTGATATCTAAGTAGCCTACCCAGGCAATTTGTGGTGTTGTCAGTACATCTTCTGTGGGGTCTTCAGGTGAGGAAATTCAAGGAATGACCCATCCTACATTGCATTTCTATCTAGTCCCTCTATGACATTCAAATAATGGATGAAAACTTGTTTTTTGCACTGATCAAGCTGCAGAGGTTACACAGCCACTCGAACTTCCAAGACTGTTCAATCTAATATCCCTTGGGAACATTACATTTACTGTAATATCTTACAAATGGCTTTAATTTTAATGCACAGCTTGATCTATAATTAGTTAACATGTCTCTCTTGAGCCAGCTTTGACAATGATTACTAATTTCTAGCAGCTTATTTATAGAATTGGTCACTAAGATATATGTAGTCCCTCATCCTTTTACTCCTGTCCTGGAACTTGTAATTATTTCACTGGATCTAGGGACATAGCTGAAAATAACTCTCTAAATACATTATTAATAACACAGTCACCATTAAAATAAATTTTAAAAATAACTCATTTACCATTTTTCCATTAGGAACTTTTATTCAGTTTACATTACACAAGGCCTGAAGAGTGGAGTGTGATATTTTGAGCTTTCTTTATAATTGTTTCCTTATTTGGGTTCTCCAGGAATATTACAGGCTGCAAACATACCTTTTAGGGGCAAACAAATGACTGCTCTCACTATGCTTTTGACTTTTCCCTGATATTGCTAAAGATTTTTACACAGGCCCGATTTTGATCCTTGGTGCCAGATGTGGCCTGATAAAATTATGATTTGATGTTTTCTACACGCACGTTTTGACACATCTTTGGGGTTCTGGAAGAGAGGAGCTGCCTCTGGGAGCAGGTGAGATGGACAGAGTGGAACTTCTTTCTCCTGAGGGTGGAAGCATCCTGGTGCAAGGCACTTTGTGAAACATCCCTTCCTGCAGGGCCAGCTCCCTGCCCTCTGAAGGAGGCTTTAGCAGCATTCACTCACAGACGTTCGCTTTCACACTCTTAACAGGATTTTTAGAGGGTCAGCCACACTTGCCAAGGGCGTTGTCACGAGGGACCTGGCTCTTGGAAGTGCATCACCCTGAGCTGCTGAAGGGAAAGCAGCTTATTATCAAACTGCCTCTCTCTCCCAGAAAAGTAAAAAGCCTGATTTCTTGCTTTTAATCCTTTTTTCACCCTTTCCTGGAAATAAATTAGGTATTTCAGTTGCCACAGGGTCTTCCATCAAGCACTGATCCTGCCACCAGAAGGACACTATCTACTTCTAGCCTTTGTTCCCCTTCCTTTCTGTACCAGGACACGCACCCAGAGTGCTTTGTCCTCCAGAAGGCACCTGTTCCCTCTATGATATCATGTGATGACATCCCAAATATCTCAGGCAATTTCGATTCCTGGTGATGTACTAATTTCCTAGGAATAAATATCCTGGTCAATGGTGTAGCAGACAGTGATGTTGATTTCACGGATGGCCTGAAAGATGTTGCAGTGAGAGGCAAGAAAAGAGTTTCCAGGCACTTTTTTATACAACACAGTCAGAGGTGTACTACTTAGCCTGCAACTTTTATCCCCAGTGAGTGCTTTCCAATGCCCTTGCCCAAGTGGAAACTTCTCCCCTCCTCACCTATCCACTCCTCATAAAACATGAATTCTAACTTGGAAACAAGCTTGAGTAACTCTCATAAACAGAGCCTGTGACAGTGTGTTTTGTGAAGAATACACAGTGAGTCAGACAAAGCAGGGAAAAGAGGGGGTTTGCAGGAGGACCAAGTACAGGCATAGATGCTGGATGCTTGAAAGAGGACGTCACTGTCAGAGATTCTCCACTTTAGAGTGCAGTTATCATCTGGAAAGTGTAAAAGTGACATCCTGGTATGCCACATTTATTCCTCCTCCGCAATTTCTATTCCAAATTCACTCAGTCTTCAAGTCAATACCATGTTTTTTGCTCTGACTGCCAGCACAGCTAGCTCAGCCTGTTACCTGAGAATCAAGCTGTGCTCTTTCTGCTTATTAAAACATTGCCAACTGCAAAGCTTCTGGAATCAGACATTAGCTGGCACTGCAGTGGGAGAGGCAGGACATCTGAGCACAACATGCTTAGCACATCCCAGCCACAGGAATGAGAGAGGGAGAAAAAACCCAATCGATCCTTAAACTCGGCACGCGTGCCTCAGGAGGCCCACAGAAAACACCTACTTTCAGCACCTAGGTGCCATTTTTATGCAATTACTCGTCTGACTATCACTACATTTCATGATGGAGCAGCTAAACAGGGAGCCAAATAGCCCCTTACTCAAGTGCCAGCTGTGCTGGATTTACAAAGGATTCTTTATAGAGAAAAAAGGTGAAAAAACCGTGCAGCCAGGATTTATTTACTACTGACTTGTCATCTCTAAACTGCTGCACCTCCTGCAGCATGTAAACCTGGCCAAGGTGTGCTCACTCATTTTCATACATCGTTTGGTTGCGGAGAGATTAAACAGTATCTTAACAAAGGAGTGAAAATTTCTTTAAAAGGAGGAAATGAGAAATGACAAGTGAACAAAAACCTTAAATAGTTCAGAACTTGTGCTGGGTTCAGAAGAGCATCACAAAGTCCACATGCTTATCAGGAGCTCAGCTGACATCCATGAAGTCCCAGCGTCTTCAAAGCAGGCAAGACCTCTCAGGAGGACTCTCCAGTGCCAGTGCTGCTCTTCCCATCTGGAAACACTGCAGGCTGGAGTCATCACTGCTTTGCACCCTGTGTCCCTCTGCAAGGACTGAAAGCAGAGAAGGTGCAAAATGCTGGAGGATTCCAGCACGTCAGCACCTTCTTTCTCACACAGGCACAGAAATGGGTAATGGACTGCTGAGAGCTGCTCAGCCTGGTTCTCATCCCAGAAGCTTTATGGATGTCTAGAAAACACTTGCTTTCCTCCGGGGCAATATGACCACTGAAGGCAGCAGATGAGCTGCCTGAGACCTCTTCCTTGGGTTAAGTCCAAGCTACATCGGACTAGTGAGCCTTTTGGGATCTTAGTTTCTCCCTGATGAAGGCTGCCCAGCTAACAGGCCCACTGCCTGGAAAACTGTAGTCTGATGATCTGATAGTTGTAAATTACCTGCTCTTCTGGTGGTCTCTGAAGGAAGGCCAGAGTTTGCACACAGGGGATGTCATCCCTCACTGCTCATTGTGAGCCCATGAGCTGTGGCATCACACAAACTGTATCAATTACTGGGGTGGCTGGTGCCTGAGTCACAGACTCACAGAAGGGCTGAGCCTGGACAGGACTTGTGGAGGCTATTTGGTCCAGCTCAAGCAGGGCCACCAAGAGCCACTTGCCCAGGACCATGTCCAGGTGGCTTTTGAATACCTCCAAGGATAGATACTCCACAGCCTCCCTGGGTAACCTGTGCCAGTTCTCAGCCTCAGTAAAAAGTGTTTCCTGATGTTCAGAGGTAACCTGATGCATTTTAGTTTGTGCCTATTGTCTCGTGTCCTGTCAATTAAAGAGACTGTATGTAGCAACCTGCAGTGAACCAAGCAAAAGATAACTAATTCCTGAATTTTATTCTAGTGTTCAGCAGAAGTGTGTAGCACAGGACAGTCTGTGGCAAAATTCTTTGCTTTGTTTCAGGGAAAGAAAGATGTGAGTCTTGCAGTTCATCCTGATCTGTGCTCAGCATCCTCAGCCACTTGTGGATACATTATTTTGCACTGGACATGTCTTTAATTCTAAAAGTGTGAAATGTTGCCTTCAGTCAACTTGACAAGCATTTTTCAAGAATTAAGTCTTCAAACCCACAAATCTCAGCAGCAAGTACCACACAATTCTTTACACTTGGGCAGTGAGTAGGACTTGCTGCTTTTAAGTATTTTTTTAACATTTTCTGAAGTGCTGTTCTTTAACTATCTGCTATAGCTGCCTAATTTTCCACCACAATATTGCCAGAGGTTGTTTATCTATCTTAATTAATTTATTTATGTATTTTTATTATTTAATTGTTTCTTCTCGGCTGAATGGTGGAAGATAATAGCCATGTCACAGTGATACAGTGCTAATTCCAGGCACCAGCCCTGGTGATGTGTCACAGCAGACAGAACTTTGGCAGTGGCAGGGTGTGTTGGTTATGAACCCAACCCATACCCTGTTTTGGTCTTACAGTTGCCTTCAGTCTTACAGGGAGCTGGGAGGCCCCTCCAGTCATGGCAAACACATCTTTTTTCTCCAGGTAGACAGCCCTGGTGATGTGTCACAGCAGGCAGAACATTGGCAGTGGCCATCTCTGGTGGTGGCCTTCATTTCCGTGGGGTTGGTGACATGGATGGGCTCGGACATTCCTGTCCATCAGGGGGGTATGGGTTGGACAGCCTTGACCTGAAGCTGGGAGAGCCTCAGTCATGGAGGCAGGGGCTGCTGGAGGTGGGGCTGCTCCATTCTTTGATGTTCCTGTCTTTGACAGCTAAACCCCCAGACAGGGACATGAGCGGCGCATGGCCCGCACCCACCCTCTCCTTCCTCTACCACCCAGAGAGTATGAAACTTTCTGCAAGGAACTTTCTACAAGAACCTTGACCTAAGGGTAAGGAAACACACTTATCCCTGGTCTGTACCCCGTTATGGTCCTATAGGCTGCTGGAAGCTCTCTACAGCTGTGAACACAGGGAACTCCACACCACCCACTGCCTTTGTATTCCATCATGGTCCTACAGGCAGCTGGAAGCTCTTCACAGCCTTCACAGCACGAAGGGATCTCCACACTACCCACCATCCTTGTACCCCATCAGGATCCTACAGGCAGGATTACCACAGGCCACAGCCATGGAGAAAGGGAGCTCTGCACCACCCACCATCTCTGTGTGAGACTTACCTCAAAATAAATGTTGAAATTGATGAATTCATTGGCTGTTTCTTCTGGTTTGTGCTGTCATTTTAGGGAAATATTTTGGGACCCTTCCTTTTGCTGAAGTGAACCTCAATATCTTAGGGAAAGATTGACATGTTACCAGACAGGCCTCTGACAGCAAGGACTCACTTTATGATAGCTTTTGGCACATGTCCCCTTTCAGTTTTTGGAAATAACACTCCAATCTTTCACCATTGTTCCAATCTTCCTTTTGGGGAGCAGTTTTTGTTACCTCATAGCAAAATTGCTTTTCATCACATAAGGCAAGCATCCCTGCCCTGCCTTTCCAACTAAACAAAAAGCATGACACGAAAGGGAATGGCAAAGGAGCATCACAGAAGGCACATCACTCCATCTCCCCTGACTCCTTCCCCTTCAGCTGCAGAAGGACCACAGAACATGTTGTTGTGCACTAGAAATGCTGCAAAAAAGGCAGGCTGGTTTCCCTGTGATGAGAACAGCCACCTTAAAATCCCAAAGAGCCAGTGGGGATAAGATGTGCTTTTGAGGACACTGGCAGCTCAGCATGGAGGCTTTGAGCATGCTGCTTCATCCCAGGCACTCGGGGCATGCAGTGCACTCCTGTTTGCACAAATCTCTCTACTACTATAGTTTTCTCAAAAATTCATAAAAAATGCAGAGGAAAAGCAACACAGCAGCGAGACCCTTAGGGAGAGCAGCCCCTTGGGTTTGCACTGTGGGGTTAGACCCAGGTATTTGGTGCAGGAGGACCATCAGGAAGCAGGTAGGCTGAGGCACTTAGCAGTTTCAGGCTGCTTTGGGCACAGCAGCCACCTGACTGTGCCAACGTGCTTGTTTGTCCCATGGTCTGTTGCATTCCTGGCCAGAAAGACCCTAGGCCCATCCTCTTCCTATAATCTTTGGGAAGTCTGCCTGGAGACAGAAAATGAGCTGGCTGTTTTGTTCTTCTTGCACAAATGCAGGCCAAAAATTACTTTCTTGCATGAGCAAGCTCTGGAGCAGAAGTGGAGCAACATATACAGGGGACAATTGTTCCCTGCTACCAGCTTGCAGGGTTTCCAAAGGCAGGAGATTCCCACTTTCCACCACACTGGGCTGGATGGTGTGTCTCAATGCACAACAGGTCAAGAAGTATTTGCTTGCTAAGTGAGTCAGGAAAGGAGAAAATGAATGGAAAAATAATTGCAGGGCTCAATAATGCATTGAACAGGTCAGGAGCAAAGCATGCAGGAGCAAACACAAGTAAAGAGAAGGACAAGGCTCGAGACATAGATATCCTGCTGAGGATCACAGCAGAATCAGCCTCTAGGGGTGGCTGGAAGTGGTGTGTGGAAATTTAAGTACTGCCTGTACTTCCTGGGCTCTTCACAGCATGGAATGCCACACAAGGAGGACTATGAGCATCCAAGCAGCCCTTTCCAGAACCCAGCCTTTCTGCTGAAGGCTTAACAAAAAGGACTCAAACAAACAAACAGACAGAATAATGCAGCACCAAATGCTGGCGCCATCCCAACTGCTGTTATACTCCCTTGCCATGGAGGTGATGGAGCACGATATTCACACCAAGCATGCATATCAGGGTCCTCTCTCCCCAAAGCCATGTTCCTGAGCACCCAATCCAAATCCAAGCACTGCCCTTGTGAAACAGTCACTAGAAGGCAGCAGACTTTGCTGGGCTTGAAGAGTAAGGCCCTTCTGAGTCTTCACAAATTGACAAATGCAAAGTTTGATGATGTGGTTATGCTGGTGTTGAGGACCTCGATGGATCCTTCCCAGCCCTGACACTGTTGGTGTTTGCAAAGGGGGATCAGTGAGACAGATGGAGAAGTACATTTGCTGATTTAAATGGTGTTGCTCTGGTGCAGTTGAGGGTCTGGCCTAACCCTTGCAATGAACAGAGCTATTTGAAAATCAGATTCTTTCCTTTGTGGTCTTTTTTTTATTCTCTGTTTCAGGCACTCCATATATAAAGGTATCTGTCTTCCTATGAAAGAAAGTGAAAAGATTAATTTGTTAAGTCAAATATTCATGACTCCCAGAGAAGGAGAGGAAGTCACCTGAAGATCATTTATTATGGGTAAGTAGCTGAGATTCCTCTGGAGGAAGGTATAACTGCAAATCTGTGACGCAGAGGATTTTTGACAAGGGATGAGTCATCTCCTGTCATCCCTGTCACACACCTGGAATTAAGACCATGGACAGGGGACAACCCTGTCACACAAAGGCTCATTTTCCTTTTATTTCAGTGGCTGCTGTTACAAATTTTGGGGTCAGATTATCCAGAGAAAATCCCAGAGCATCCCTATAATGGCTGTGATAAGGCACTGTGATAAAGTAGGTGATTAAATGACCTCACGTCCTTCTGGGGACACCCACGCAACTTTGCAAAGTCAAAAGGACTTTGCTGATCAATGCTGGCCCAACAGCCAGCTTAACAGTGCTGTACAGGGGGATTTTCCATTTGGCTTAAACTGAAAAGTAAACTAATTATGTGAATGAATGTTTCTGGCTGTGACAATATCAACCTTTGGAATGCATGTGGCCAGTGAACTATCAAGTACAGTTTAGCATGCTCGGGGACAATAACTCACCTTGCAGCTAATCATTGCTACCTCAGCTCTGCCCCTCAGTCCCTTTGAGTGGAGTTCCACCCACTCATAATCAGGCCATTCATGCTCAGTCATGCATGCAGCCTTCTCCAAACAGACACGGTGCTGCTAATCACCACCTCTGCTCCCACTTAGGCTGCTGTGTGGAGGATGATTCAATACCAGAATGGATCTCGGCAGCACAAGGAGCCTGTCTCATTTAACGTGGCAGTGCCCTGCTCTGAGCGTTCATCTGGGCAGAGTGACCCTGCCACTGACCTGCTGCTCGCTGTGGCTGGGCTGGCTGCTGGGCAGCTGCACAGGGCCGGTCTGAGAGCTGGGAAAATGCGATGCACAGAGGGTGGAGAGCTCTGTAGGCATCAAAGTGTCCTGTGAAAGCAGGTTGCACCTGAAGAAATGGACAGTTTTCAAAGATTCACCTTGAATTCTGGTTTGCATAGGTGACACTTTGGGATTGTCAGGCAGATTGGCTCTTGGCTCAGAGCTGGTCCTGCAGAGCCAGGGCTGATGCCATGCAAAGTCACCTGTCTGCTTCCACACCCCAGATCGCCGAGCTTCAGGCTGCTGCATGGTATTCCCTGTACCAGTGCCTGAAACAGGCATGATGCTTCCAGGGAAAAGGAGACCAGGTCTCCTCCAACAGCATGTTACCAATATTGTTTGTGCCTTCTGGCTCAGGAGGGAGGAAGGATGCAGATATTGTCACCAGAGCTTTAAATAAAATTTCCTTCTTTCATATATTCAGGAACCTCTCTTCTTCCCTCTCCACAGACCATAGCCTGAGCCCTATTTTTATTTTGAGGGCTAGGAGGCATTTACTTAAATTTTCATCTTTTATTTTAGGCTGGAGTAAAGGTTTTTTGCAGGACTGTCCATCCTGTCTCTAATGAGCCACTGTAGCTCAGCACCAAGGATCTGTTTCTCAGTCCTTGGACCTTAACAGTGTTCCCTGAAATTCTCAAATCTTGTCGGTGACAAGGATAGTAATGTCCTGGAGGGCTAGTGAAATATTTTGATTTTTTTCAAAGTTTCTCTTAGGTGTTTCTGTTTCAGTGGTCTTCATTTTCCTTTCCTTTCCTTTCCTTTCCATGTCTATACAGGGAAAATCAGGAAAGTTGAGTTAAATTAACTAAAGGCAGGAGTTTAAAGTGAATTAAGTAAATTGCATTAAACCTCTCGTTTCACAAGTAAAGTGGCCTTAATATGACTTAGCCTTGGAAGAGAAGTAAACCAAATCAAATTAAAGACCCTTTAATTCTGACAGTTCCCACAAAGGGCTTTAATTAATGCAGTTTAACTAATCCACTTAAAAATTCAGATCAACTTTTCTGAGCAGATTCGTGTAAACAAGCTCTTACAACTGCTCTGCCTGAAATGATTTAGCTTGGTTGGGTAATTTTCCCTCAGAAAGTAAACCCACGCAAGACTGGCCCTGGTAGAAGTCCCACTACGAGGGCTCTCACTTGGGTAACTCCATCAACTGGAAAGTTGGATGAATGTAATTCCAGGGTAGCTTAGCTCCTTGGAATGCCTACAAGGTCCAAGCTACTGTGCTTCCATACCATTACAGACACACATGGAAATGAGGCTGCCTCACCAGTTTAGGAAAGAGAAGATGACAGCACACAGCCCCCCCTGCCCTCCTTGGTCATCACGGGGCTTGGCTGCACTGGTGTGATTTGCATTGTTCTCCAACAAGTCCTTACACTGCAGCCAGGCAGGCTGCAACCCAGCTGGGATTTCTTTTTGGTGCACTGAGACCTATGTTAGCACAAAATTCATTTCTTTCATGGGCCTTAGAATGGTAGGAATTAGGGCATGTAGTGATTTTTACTTTTTCTTTTTTTAATTTTTTATTTTAGCAGTTTTAAGCACACCTTTTATTTGGCCAGGTTCAGTTCTGGCTGGGTCACAGCAAGAGGCATGACTTACAAACAACAAAAATCACAGATAGCATTTGCCAAGGGGAAAAATTAAAAAAAAAAAAAAAAAAAAAAGCTGTTTCAGCCAAAACAGACATTTAGTCAATTTGAAGTATATCTCATCAGTGTGCACATCAATCTGCCCCATTAAATACTGTGTCCTTTAATTCCCTCCTTTAATTCCTTCTGCCTTTATGAACAATTCCCTTTGTAGCTGAAATGCCCGATGAAGGTAGTGCAGCCTCTTTTTCAGCAGGAATATGGATGTTTGACTTTCTCAATTAGCTGAAAGTCCTTCAGCAGGGGGTTCCCTGAGGCACACAGCATTCCTTGGCTGGTGACCCTCATTCCCTGTGCTTCTTTACCCTGGCAGGAACAGCAAAGTGCAGACTTTCCTCCAGGGTTTCTTCACTTTTCCCAAAACTTGCCAGTCTGACAGCTTGAAACATCATCTGTTTTTTTGGGGGGGAATAATCTGGATATTCCAAAGTGCTGTTCTCGCTGCACAGAGCCCCAGACCAGTCTGTGCTGTCCTCCCCCTTCTCTCACAACTCTCCTGGATCATGTTTGATGGTCCCTGCATGCTGACAAGCTGCAATGCCTTGGTCTGGACCAGGGCAGACACCCTGACTGCAGTTATCAGAGCTCTCACTTTTCATCATATTTATTAGGCTGCATCTTTGTGAAAGAGTTCCTGCAAAATAACTCAGGCAACTGCAATGCTCCAGCAGCACTGTACACAAAATATTCACTGTGAAAAAAGTGTCAGCATCACCTTCACTGGATCAAAAGTCATGTCAGAGAAGATATCAAAGCATGAAAATCTGCTTGCATAAAAAAGCCAAAAGCCTGAAGCCATCCCAAGCACCTTCAAACGATCCGGGAGTCGCACACAGAGCTGCTGCGCAGTGCGGATGGATCAAGGGGTAGCACGACTTCCAGCCAAACTCCTTCAGCTGCTGCCATCTTCTCCAGGAGCTGCTTTCAAACTGTGCAAACTGTGCAAACTTAAACTTTTTTGGGGGGGAAAAAGCCACTGCACAGTGCTGGAAATCCTGTTTGATTTTAAGTCTCAGTGCTTGTCAAGTATGTCAGCATCCCATCTGAGTCAGAGGTAAAATCCATGAGGGACCTTTTTTCTGCACAGATTTTGCAGGTGTGGGAGCAGCTGGGTCTGGGGATGGGTAATGGGGACACAGGCCTCCAGCTTAACACTGTAGCTCAGGTGCCACCTGGGCAGGAGGAACCTGCAAGTCACTCAGTCTGATGGGGTCTCATTTATCCGCAGAAACAACTGCCACACAACAAACCCTGAAAAAGCATGATTTTTTTTTTTCATTTTTCCCCCTAAAGAATTCTCAATCTAACAGGTAAGTTGCACTTCAGGCATCTTTAATACACTTTCCCTTGGAACCAATTTGATTCACTTCATGTGACACAGCATTGAAGGCTGGTGAGTCCAGCAGTGAGAGAGCCTCTCTCACCTTTCCTCCTGGAGGCTCTGCCCTCCTGGAATAGACCTGGAGGGCTGTGGATGAAGTGGAAACCAGTTTGGTACACGGTCCTGCACTTGAGGACCAGCTTGAAAAAAAAGTCAATGAAATGGTTGCATTTTTGCAGTTGAATATTTGCATTCTGTCATTTTTTTTCCTTGGATATTAATGCAGGAGGATAATTTGTAGGAAAACCCAGGGGATCCTGATCACACAGGCACTCCATATGCTTTGTGCACAGAACACAGTGCCTGTGCAGAAGTCGGCCAGTAGCTGGAGCAAAAACCATCTTCTGCTGCTCCATAATAAGGAAAACATCCTGTGTGTCCTCCTTGCACTATTTATCTGTTCCCAGTAGGACTGTGAAGTAGCAGCCCTGTGCAAACACAACGACTGAGACAGGGGACACAACTAACTCATGCCACTTGTGAGGAAGACAGCTGTCACCAGTGCTGCCCATCTGTTACTGCCACTAAATCTTCACCCACTAAGGCATTTGAGTGTGTTGCACCCCAAGAAAATCCCAGTGTTTCCAGTTCTGGAGATTAAGAACAAAAAAGCTAAATCTAATATTTCTGCAAATTTGATTCTTCAATGCTGCTGGAAGGCAGAAAAGGTATTCATCACTGGTATTACATATGATTAGTGTGCATCATTTCTTGGGGATGTAGGTGCCTCCATCCCTGTGCCATGCACTATTTCAGTCCTTTCCTATTGTCCTCTGCACCTCCACAAACCTCGACAGCTGCTTCTTTCACTGTTGCAAAGGACATAGATGAAGTAGCTTAAGTGCTTTTGAAATGGGGACTCAGTGTGTTTTTTCACAGTTTATCTTGTAGCCTGAAGGGCTCTGTCTCTTTGCACTTGCTGTTGGTTTTCCTGCCTTACTGTGCCTTTGGTATCTCTCTGATGCCTTTGGTATCTCTCCACGCTTATCTGTCTGTGCTGAGAGCTCATTCTGTATTGTATCAGTTTATTTCCCTCTGTTTAAGCACTCATTATAGTCTAATTTCCTCTTATTAAAATTGCCCATATCTCTATAGTATATTTTCAACATATTTTATCTGCAGTATCAATCTACTACCATTCCTGTTATACCTGAGACTCTCTGAAAATTTCTTCAAATTTGTAAACTGGGGTTTTGGTTAGCTCTGCCATCATTTTGCAGTAGACTTTTTTTTTTAAAAAAAAAGAAACAAAGCTGACAGTCATAATGTTATATTTGATAAATCTCATATAATAGAATGTGGATTTTTGCACGTGTCAGTAATAGGAACAGTATGCCTGATAATCCCACTGCTCATATCCTATCTCCTATCCAGCATTGCTAGTCAACAGGCAAAGACAAACTGCTGAGAAGAGTCACACTGTTGGAAAGCCTAATTTTGAATTTCAGACCCTGAAGTCTAAATTCTATTTGATATTATTTATGAGATCTTATGTACCTTACAAATATACAGATTGTGGCCAGTCATTAATGAAAACCAAACCTTCACTTAATCCATGAGTAGTTGGCTGAATGGTGATATCTGGATTTTGGGGCATTTAATATTTATTATTTTTTCCATATAAATAAAGATCTTCCAGCAGTCCAATCTCAGACTGAGAACAGCATAAAATAACTCTGCCATGAATAAAGCAAATATAAGCAGTTCCCAAACAGCCTTGAATTTGGGATTACTCACTGAAAATTTTTAATAAGTGTGACTATGTTCAGAAATTTTTATATCTGAACATATGCACTTTCACAATCCATGCATGCACATTTAACTTACTGGTTTTTTAAAAGAACTTAATAAAAACACTTTCAGTGAGTAATCCTCCTAAAAAAACCCTCCTTATGGATGTCTATGTAGAGAAAAAAAATATAATTAATTCAAGAAAAATTTGGGAAGATGGGGGGAAGTCATGTCTGCACAATCAGAAATCATACTGTCTGGTTCCAGGGCATAGTTATTGTGGAGAAAAATCTTTGTGTTGATCTGATTAGGCAGCATATTTTTTGGGTCAACCTGTTATCATTTTTCTGTGTTTTCAAAAGCTTTCATTTAGATATGAATGAGTGTTTTGTTCAGCCCGAAACAGATCATTTTGCTTGGAGGCTTTTTTTTTTTTTTGTAAAGAAGAAAAGAAAACTAGAGCTATAAAAGCAAGGAGGTAAAAACAGCCCAAACTTGAGGTGATCTGAGACAGCTGCCTTCAGATCTCTACTTGATCAGAGAAATTTAAAACCAGCTCCAAATGTGGATTATAGAGGAAATAATGCAAGTCAGTTCACTTTGGTGAGTGGCTTCCTCACTGGGTAATATTTCTCCTCCTGGCTGTCTTCCAGTGGATACTGAAGTCAGGAGCTGGGACCCAGAGAGCTGCACTCAAGAGGAGCCTGCAGCCAGGTGTGAGGGAGTCCTCTGGGAGTGGGAAAATGGGGATGCAGAGCTCTGTTCTGGCTGAGGTCAGGAGGTCAGCCAGACAGAGGGGAGAGCATCAGTGATCCCACAGCAACTTCCACTGATTTTTATGGTCCATTGTGGGGAAGGGCAAAATACTTGCAAAAGCTAAAATAAAATATCACTGCTCCAGGTGAAATTAGCTCAGCTTTTGGTTTGCTCTGACTCACTGTATTCAACTCAAATTTCTAAATGCTTTTGCATCAAATAGGAACTGTCTCTGAAAATCCACCTTCAAACTTGGCCTTTCTGCTCCTGATGCCTCTCCCTCCATTCTGTGGTTATGTCTGGCTGTTTCCATGTTCTCTTTTGGCACTGTCCTATTGGTATTTTTTTCAGCAACCTCAAAAGAAAAGGGAGATAAAGACAGAGCCCTGTGGAGACGCCCACTCTAATCCATGGCCAAGGCAGGGGTCGCTGTGTGTAGCCCAGCCAAATGGCTGAGTTGCCACTTCCTTGGGAGCCTCAATCAGACCCCACTCTCCCCTACAGGGTGGGATAATATCAACAAAGGGCTTGGATGCTGCTCAAGCAAGTGGGAGAGGATATTTCCCTCCAATTCTCCAAGCTGTGGGGCAGGTGGGAGCCAGGAGCCCGAGCCTTGTGCTGCAGCACACAAGCACCACAGGCACACTGGAGCTCTACAGCACAGCACTGGGGTGTGGCAGCTGCTCCTGCAGCACCTGCTGTGCTTCAGAGAAGGAGGTGGGAGATCAATACCAACCACCTGGAAGGGCAGTGCCCATTTCTTCTCTCCTTGGTTCCAGACAAATATTGTCCCAATGTCCCTTGGCTTTAGTCACTCTAAAGGCAGAGCCCCTGCTCCTCCTGGTGGGTGATCTGCCACTGCCCCTTCCCACATCTGTTTGAAGAATGATAGAAGGGTTCACTCTGCACCTCAAATCTCTGCAGACTAGTGGAGTGGGTGTGAAATCCTGCGAGGAGTTTTTGTTTCCCTTCAGTTCCCTCAGATCTGGATAATGAATGCAGCATTTACAAGCTGGTGGAATTAAGCAGCATTCAGCTTAATTAAGGGGTTGATTATTCAGGGAAGGAGTCAACATGTCAATCAGGTGTGTGGTCCAAATTGTGGTGTGGGAGAAGGTGGGCAAGGGCCTACCTGCAGACAGCAAGGCTTGGATCCATGTGCTTCTTTGGGCAGCCTGACATGGCCACAGCCAGGCAGAGCTTTCCCCTGTGCTTGCCCAGACCTCTGGAGTGGCTTTTTACAGCTCTGTTTGTCAGCATTCAGGAGCTTCCTGCTTGGTCCCAAGTTAAGATTTACTATTCATATTACAATATCACTTAAGCATCCTGCATTGGCTCAGCTGGGAGTCACCTGGGCCATAAAGTTGATCCCAGAGTAAACTTAGTAAAGTAAACTGAAAAGGTTAGGCTGAGTTTATCTCTTTCTTGTGTGCATTAAGGAAATGAGGCTGTGGTATTTACCATCTTCCACCTGAGCAGTTGTGACCTTGGAGGCATTTCAGGTTGACAAGAACAGGAAAATTCCATTTCCTGCATGAGTCCAAATGGCAAGCAAAGCCCCAAAAGCTTATTGCCAAACATATATAGATTTTTTCTATATTTATGGATGCCCAGGTCTCTTTTCCTAGTGATTGTGTCAGAAGGCCTTAGGTAAATTCTTTCTCTTTTCTGCACCTTACTTCCCCATAAGGTAAATTGCTGAGAATGGTGGATTTTGTAGAATGATTTATCAGCTAGAGACAAATGGAAATTTTAAGTATGAAAATCTCAGGTGTAAGCTTGTGGGGAGGAAGAGGCTCAGTCTCTCTGTGGAAAACATCTGTATGATGGGTTCCTAAGGCAGGACTAAATACTGGAATATGTGAAATGAAGGTACATGTTCCCAGACTTCACCTCTCCTTTTTCCTTTCAGGATTTTACTGTTTTTATCAACACTGTAGGTTCTTTTTTTTCCTCCTGAAGCTCTTGTGCCTTTTGATTTTCCTTAATGGTTTTGTATGAGCTTTCAGTTTTCTGACAATCTGTTGTTTTTAGCCTCAGAGGTCAGTTTTTAGTCCCTGGCATATGCTTAAACTTTTGAAGATTTAAAGCTTATGAGAGCACCCCCGATGCCAGTGGTAGAAATACTCAAGTTCCCAAGTGAGGCATAAATTTAAGAGCCTTGTTGAATAGATTTAAATCTGGTATAATGCTAGAGAAGTAGGACAAGTAGTCTGGATTTATACCAGGGGTTTGGAAGCAGAATCGGGATTAAGTCTTAATTTATTTCATTAGAAGCACCTCTAACACCTGAATAGATAGGTGCTTTGTTGTATAAATGCAGTGAAGGAGGATTATTTGAGACTTCCTATATACTGTATTTTTGAAGGTTTTCTGTCAGATACTGCAGTTGTAGTAGGAGTTGCAGAAAGCACTGTGTCCCCGTGGTACATTATATGCAGCACTTCCCAGTGGCAGTAAATGTTCTGGCTTAATCAAAAAGATCAAATTTCTTTCTATTACTACCTGCCCAGAGAAGCTAGAATAACTTTTGGCCAAGGAATGCATTAGTTTAAATCTTAGATTTCAAAATGAAATTACATGCAAGTCTTGCAGATATGATTCATATGTCCCCCATTACTTCCAGTCTCTTCCTTTTTCTCCTTCTCACTTGAATTTGTGTGAGAGCTGCAGTGCTGTCAGTAGTGCTGGCACTGGTCGGGGGCTCGGCAGGGGCGGGTGTGGCATCCAGGCATCCCTTTTCCCGACCCATCCCTCTTCCCACCAGAGATCGTTCAGCTCAACCATTCCTGTGAATTGTCTGCTCAGCCAGAGCCACTCCTGCACTTCCTGCAAATCATCCTCGAGCAGCCACAGCTTTGGATTTAAATCACAATGCTCTGCTCTTTGCAGGGCTTGTGGAGAGCGTTCTGTGGGCATTTCAGGCTCTTCCCAGCCCAGTGGCTGCAGAGGATCTTTTGTCAGTTTTGCATCTCCCTGCTGTGATGTGTGAGTGTGCCAGTTTGGAGAAGTGGGATAAGACTGGTACCCACCCTCTGCACATGCCTGTCATGAAGATTTATGAAGTGATATTTTCAAGGAGTAAAGCATTATTTAAGCCAGGTTCTGTGATCTATTGATAACAAATGGGATAAACATTGGGTAGTTAAATATTTAAAGCACAGTCTTTGGAATTGGGACATCCGTGGCCTTTTCCATCTCTGCTAATGGTTTCCTGCCTGTCCCTGGACAAGACACGTCCCTGTCCCTGCCACTCCTCTCCCCTCAGATTTCATATAATGCATCTATTTATCTGTGAACTCTTCTGGTGAACAGCACTCTGACAGGTGCTGGTGGAAAGGCAGGTACAGCAGGTTCTGGGTGCTCATGAGACTGTCAGGATCCTTTTGGATGGAAGATTTTATCCTAGTCTGAATCTAGGGATGGAAAATTGCTCTTCCACAAGCCACCTTCATTTTTATTTCTTCAAACTTTCTTGTTATTATCTGTTCCCAATATTACATCCACTGTGTGACTTGAGTGCCAGGGGTTTACGGTGTCACTGTGTCACAGCTCTGGGAAATATCTGACCAAAGGCAGTGAGGGCTGTATAAGTGAAATGGTCTGAGACAGAGAAGATGGCTGGGAATAGATAATTCATGCATCCCTTCTTCTTTTAAACTCCAATTTGATGATTAGAAAACAAACTCACATTCCTGTAGCTTCATCAATAAGCCTTTTCACTTTTTAAGAGAAACCTGATGTTCACCTTTCTTCCTGTTTGGTGCATTTCACCTTATTTCAGAGCTCAAGCATGCATATAAATATTGCAAGGTTTCTGATCCTTTTGTAGCATAGCAAAATACCCATAGAACAAAATTACTGCAGATGTACCTCAGAATGGTTTATCCAAGAGAGTAGTGTACATGGATCCAGTCAAACTGGGTAGTAGCCCAAACTCCAACTGTGAGAGTTCACTGTCTGACTCCTCCTGGTTTATACAATTCCTGGTTATAGATCTTGAGATCTGTCACATCTTTAGTGGAACATCTTTCTTGTCCATGTGAAATGTCTCCTTTCAGTTATTTACTCATGGAAGCATTTCCATTGTCCTGAAAGTACATCTTAGTCTGGTGTGCACTTATTTGGCTGAGATCCAGTGGCACACTCAGCCCAGACATCTTTTATAAATCATGTCCAATGTACTGCCATGTATTCTCTGAAGGACCACAACACAGAGTACACTATGTCCCTGGATTCTTGGTACCAGCTTCTGACTCAACTGCAATGTGCATATTTTGTGATGGAGGACCTTTATTCTGCAGTACTTACTGTTCAGTGAGAGTTTAATCAAGAAACATGAGTAATTGGCATTAACATCCACTTCTGAGCAAGAGAACAGCTTTGATAGCATCTATCCTCATTAGACATTTCGTTCCAAACACTGTTCATTACAGTCAGCACTCTTCGTATTGGCTTCTACTTTGTAAATACAGCACAGATTCTGCTCAGCACAGAAGCAGGCCTTGAACAAACACTCTGTGGTTACACAGAAGGAAGATTTAACTATCGAAAAGAAACAAGTGGAACACTACAGTTACTATAAGAAAATTTCTAAGCAGTGTGCAACACAACAGAAAGATCTTCAAGGACAGGACACAGGATTTATTTACTGGCTGCTTACCTGAAATGAGTAGCATTGATTTTGCTCATATTCTGAAGTGAATCACTGGAAATGCTCAAGCTTTGACTTGGGAGGCCTGATGAAAGTTTGTTGGTCTGCACTTATGGAGCCAGAACCATGAAATGCAGTTAAGGGGCATCAGCCATGCCAGGAGTGAGATGGGAGGGAGCCAAACAGGTCTCCATTCTTTGCACTTGTCTGTTTATGTAAAAATCCTGAAAAGAAAATGGACTGTACCAGCAGGTCTGCACCACACCCCTTGTCCTCTTACCATTGGACTTAGTACAGGTCAGACATTTAATCACCTTACAGTCTCTCTTTACTTTTTAAATGCACCTTAAATACAGAAATAGTTAATTTGGCATTCATGAATAACATTTCCTCTGTCCACTATGGAAATGAAGAACACCCTGCTATGCTTACAATGCCAGGGGGTAGAGTTTTGGTGTTGAATATTCTGTACTATACGCACCCATGATGGGGGATGTGGTTTCAGCAGGAAAGACCAGGGGGTGGAAGTGGGAAGGGGGCCATCCTGCCTGCCTCTCTAAGGGAAGAAGGTTTTAGGGGAAACCAAGCTTAGTTTCCCTGGTGGTTGTCAAAACCAGGACAATAGAGTGATGCTGATTTTCAGGTAGCTTATAAAATAGCAATATTGTGTTACTGTGGTATCTAAAATGGCCCTAAGGCAGAAGTTAGGAAATGTGTTTTGTGTCAATTCACCCCTACACTCTCTGATTAAATTTGCACCCAAATCAAGTAGTACAAAGTCTCTCAAATTGTTTAATAAATTGACTTGACTAATAGGTATTTTTTTTTTTTTTTAAACAATTACCCTGAAAATGTAAAGCAGGAGGAGCCCTGAATTTTTTATCTGTTAGTAGAAATAGTCTGGGTATCTTGTTCTACTGTTCTATGATTCTTTACATTTTCACAGCTTTAAAGCATGTGCCACCTATTATTTCAAGTAATGCTAACTAAGCTTGTGTTGAGTGAAGCACAAAAAACATCAATTTCTTTATGTCAGTGTTTGAGAATAATGTGCCTGTGCAAGGACTCTTGGATCCCAGTTGCCTGCTGCGACCATCTGACCTCAATTTTTACTCAGTGCTGCATCCTGCAGGGTGATCTGCAGTAGCCAAATCATTTCAAAGAGCTTTAGGCCCATGGCTTCCTAGGGCTGGTATAGCCAAGAGCCAGAAGATCTTAGCAACCACTTCTCATTTAAGGAACTGCCATTTGAGAACTGCCACCCTAGATATTATCTAACAATATCATATAGGACTGCCTGTTTATGTGTGCATCTGGCACATAGCACTGAAACCTGTGAAGCTTGGCTTTGCTTGGTTTTGGCCAAATCTATTTGCCCTGAGCTAAACATAAATTTTTTCAGGATGAAGAATATAGTAGCTGAGTGCCCTGGGACAACGGTTTCTCAGTCACCTTTCCCTAGACAGAATGTTTTTGTTCTTATTAGCCTTTCATTCTTCATGTTTGTACCCCAGGAAAAAGGCTTAGGTAAAATCAGTCCATCTTTCTCCCTGTCTGGGCTCAAGGCTGATCTGGGAGACTGGTTCAGCATGAGAGAGCCTTTCCCCCTGCTACACACAGGTGAACGTGCTGCCAAATCTCACCTCTGACTCTTATTTGCTGCCCTCAACTCATGCCATCTCATGCCACCTCAGGTGACATGAGGCCTTTGTGGGATAACACTTGCAGCACAGACCCTCCTGATGCTGTTTTCCTGTAGAAACACTGAAGGACTTACAGCCCACTGGACAGAACTTATAGATGCTGATGGCCACAGTCCTTTCCTTTGACATGTTCCAAACATCACTTCTCTTCTGAAAAAAGTAGTTAAAGCTTAGCATTGCTACTACTGTTGCTGTCACTTCCTAGTAGCAGCAACAACACATGGGTTGCTCCAGCCAATCAACTTCCATTTCTCATCTCCTCTTTCCTTTGTTTTCTCTACTACACCTGTGCTTTGTTTTCTTCTTTCTTAGAGACTCAGAAGGATGTTATGCTGGAGTAACAACTGACTCTCAGAAGCACTCCAAGAGTGTAGTTCTGATTCTTGCAGAACATGGAGGCAGAAGTCTGTCTTCTGGTCTTCATGGACCAGAAGAAAGAATGAGCTCAAGAAAAGAGTTTGAGGGCAGAACAAGGGGTAAATGATAGTGATAAGAGCATAAATGTGGGCAGAAGAAACAACACAAGGCCTTAAAGATAGAATTAGCGATATGATGTTAAGGACTGCCAGTAAGTAGACAGACAATCTGAATGGTAATGGATCAGACAATTAGCTGAAGCTCTGTGAATGTTAAGGAGAGGAGGAAAACAGGCAGCAGAGAGTTTGGAGCAATCCAGTTAGCCAGAAGGGATCTTGACTCAGCTCTTCAGCCCTCAGAAGCTCACTGGAACAAGGTGGGATGATCATGAGAACAGGCTTTCTTGGGGAATTCTTGAGGTTTTCTGGATGGAAATAGCATAGAAAAACCTTTGCACAGCAGATTTACATCACCTCTGGCTTCGTTCCTAGCTGGAAATGCAAGGCGAAGTGAAAATAAATATTTCTTTTCCTCCAGCAATCCTCAATCATTGAAATATTGAGTGAGTCTGTGAGTTTGGTTTAAACAATTCTGCTCTGGTCAAACTTGTCACTTATAGACAAAAATGCAAGTATGCCGAAGAGAAAACAAGATTAGAAAAAAAAAATACTATTGACAATGACCCTTGAGCAAAAGTGGATTTTGTTTCTGTTACACTCGTATCTCTTAAACATCCTAGAACCCAGTTCCCAGCAGCAGAGTTCACAATAAGGTGTTTGAATAAGTGACTTGATTTGTCAGAAGTTCAGAGCACTTACTTTCCATGAATGAAGTGAAAACATCAAGTACCAAGTTTCTTCCAAAACAAATTAATTAGTTGTGACACTTTTTCTGATCCCATATCTTTGACATGTCTCCTGTGACAACTTGGACTTTTTGGCTTGGTTTCCTGGTAGAGAAACAGTCAGTGACCACAAGTTGGGCATGTTCCAAGGGTTTTGTCACAGGATCTGGGAAAAAATGGCCTAAAACCATGCAGAATTTTCTTTTTTTTTCTGTGCTAAGGGGAAAAACCTTAAGAAAAAAGAAATCCTCTGTTTACACATGGAACTTATTCTAAGCAGAAAAAGCAGTGAAGGATATCTGGTGTAGCTGAAACTAATTACAGCGCATCTTTCCGAGATTAAACAGTGCCTCATACTAAAAAAATATAGTCTTAAATATTTTGTGAAACCATACTGTCTGCTGATACTTTCCCTGAGTGTCATGGTGGATATTGAACTCTGGCCATGTGACTCTAACAAGGTCAGTAAAGGCTTTTTAAATTAAATTATTTATTTATCTTTTTAATGTTGAATAGCTCCATTTTTGCTAAAAGAACTAAATTTGAGAGATGGAGAAATACTGCTTACCAGCATGATAACCTTGTGTGGGAGCAGACTCATGATAAATACACCATAGATCTAGAAGTTCAGTCTGATACATAGTCGGGACCAAAGGGGTCTCCTGCAGTGTGATGATCTATTGTATTGCCCAGCCAGCTAGAGTGGCATTAAAATGAATTATACCAAGCTCCTGGTTTGGAAATGGTCTAGTCCATTATGTTTTAAGTACAGTTTTCTTAAAGGGCAGAAGGAACCTTGGAGAGAGAGAATGAATTGGAAACAAATTGTAACCGTGACATTCTGCCTCCTCTCCTCTCCTCTCCTCTCCTCTCCCCTCCCCTCCCCTCCCCTCCCNNCCCCTCCCCTCCCCTCCCCTCCCCATTTTAGGTAATTAGGGCATTATTTCCTCTTTCCTGTCAAGGACTGGTAGGCTTTGAAAAAGGCTTTTCAGTAGTTTGCCTTGTAGTCATTTGCAGAAAAGGAATAAAAGAGTTGTTTATTCTTCCATGCCTGCACATCTATGTCTGTGCTTCCTTTTTCCTGATACACGTCCTTTGCTTGTTTTCTGATGAGGTTTCATAAAGTCAGCATAAGAGGTGCACCAGTAGGTTGCCTGGGCTAAATCCTTGATAATTTACAACTCTTCCATGATTCCACAGACCATGATGTGCTGTATTGTTCAACCAGCATATGTTCACACATGTTCACACATTTGTGTTTATTCATAATAATCACATTTCTGCATGTTCTGGTTCTTCCAGCTGACTCATGTGTGAGAAGGTCTCCAAGCTGTTGAACTCATTATCAGGTTACTAGGCAAAGTAATTTTCTCTTATTTTCTCTTATTTTCTTTTAACCCATGCTAATTTTAAATACCCTACTGTTTAATCTTGTGCACTGTCAATTATGTAGCTTCCACAGCTCCTGTATTTCAGCTGCAACTAGAAAAGTTTTCAGCACCACCATAAACATTCAGGGTGCATTCTCTGGTAATAGCTCATACTTTTATGATATCAGATAGCATGACTCCCAGAAAGACAGTCTGATTTTGCCTTATCCAAGATATCCAGTAAGACAATGCAATTTTGATCCCTTACAGCCTATCTAACCCTGCAAACCCTGATCATTCAGACACAGAGCACACGTACAGGTCTGAGTGTCACTGTGTGAGTTCAGCAATTCCCATCATTGTGTGGTTGCCATCAGTCTCCTCATCTCCCCCTCTCCTTCATTTGGGAGCTGAGCTCTTATGAGCACTCACTTTGCATTTTGATCTCTCTGGCCTCCAGTAAAGCATGCATTTCAGTATGATACCCAGATAGATCATGTGCTAGTCAAGGGTGAGTCACCCTCAATCTTGGATGTGCAAAATTGCTTATTGAGTCTAAAGGTGGAGGAGACTCACATCTCTTTCCCCTGAATTCATATATGATCAGCTTTGGATGCACCAATCAGATATCCAGGAAGGATGCTCAGGTCACCATGGCTATGATTTTGCATGAAGTCCTTAAAACTGCATTCCTAGTTTTGGATTGTGATGCCTTAGTCACCTGCAAGAAATTAGATTTTATATGATCGTAGCTTGGTTGCTTATTTTGACAGATGCCAAAAATATTGGTACAAGTACCCTTTTCTAATAGCTCATATTGCAGTCTGCACCATTGGATCTGGTTCTCACATAGTTTATGTAAACTTTTCAGTGTGCAATCCCTATGAAGAGATGATCAATTTGTGTAATTTAATAATTACAAATAAAACCATACTTCAGATTTTTCCAGTGTCATGAGCAGCTGCTGATGGATGTACAAGCATAGAGTGTCTGTCCGTGCCCTCCCAAGGCTCTCTTGGAACTGCTCAGTGATGTTAAGCACTTAAACAGCAGGGATTTTTTGGGAACAGTCCAGCTTGCTCTGGTATTAGGAACCATTTAGCAAATGGTGATAACTAATTTAATTAGGATCAGATGCTGATGCCATTTGTGAAGATGATGCCGTATGGACATAACCCACTGTTCTTTGGCTCTGAAGCATCTTTCTCTGATTTTTGGAGTGCCGTGAGATACAAGCACAAACACACTGACAGCAATGCACAGTAAATGGTTGGAGTATTCAGATATTTGTCATTCAACCAAGGTATTTCATCTACTCAGTTGTCAGATGCCATCAAGACCAGCAGTTTTATATTTCTTGAAAGGATTCAGTCCTCAAATGACTGTCTCAAAGTAATCAATGTTCTGAAATTCTTGTCACTTACTGTGCAATTTACACGTTAGGTCTAATTTACACACTTTAACTGCACAGAAGATTGGTCTACAGTGATAGTATATGTCTACTTCTTGTCAGTCAATAGAGGGATTCTGACTAATTGCTGGTGTTTTTCTGCTGTTGTGGGTTATGCCTACATGTTCTCTGGAGCAAGACTTCCATCTTCTGTCAGTTCAGGAAAAAATATCCTCACTTAATAAGTTGCTTTACAGGTCAAGAAAATCCTGTTTATATTTTTTACATCCTACAATTTGCACAGTTTCCAGCTAAGCTGTGGAGCTCCCTGCCACAGGACAACACAGATACTAAAAGTTTCTCTGGGTTTTGGAAGACATTACACAAGTTAATGGGATCTGTTGTATTATCTTCTCTTCATCTAGCAATGGTGCTGATGAGAGAGGCCTGATACAGATTGTTGTACTTTGTCCATCCTGGTTGAAGACATTTGGGATCACAGACTTGATCCAAAGTATGCATATGACCATATTTTTATCACTTCCACACATCATGGCTTGTGTTGAAGCACCACTTGAATCAGCAGCTGTTAAGTTTACTGCCAGTGCCTCACATCTGACCACCATCAAAACACCATTCAGTGTGGTGACGTATAGAGAGAAGTAATGGAACAGCTGCTGGCACCTCTAGGTATACTTCTGATGTCCCTACTGACAATGACAACAGGATCAGGATTAACTATAACCCTACTATTTTTCTCACGTTTTTTTTCTCTGGTCAGGTTCATTCTTAGTGACCTGGATGTTTATCTCCTTACATTGTGTTTGTGGACATAACACCTGGCAGTTACATTTATCACACAGCTGGATGATGATTTCTTGTTTGACAGCTGAGGGGCCTTCAGCATTTGCAGATCTTATTGTCAGTGCTGGTCCTGGTAAGAAGCCATTTATAGGTAACTGACAGCTTGCACATCTAGGCACAACTTTAGCTGTGATATTAGGTACTTAGCAGGATTTGTAGATTCATAGAATCTGACAGGGATAGCAAGGAAAGCATTTCTGCTGGGGTCTTGTTATAGATGAATACCTATGAAGAATATTCCATTTTCTATTCTCTACATGGCTGCTACAGGTAACTCCAGAGTGAGAAAAGGGGCAGAGTTCTAAATTTTTGTCATTGCTGCATCTCTGATTAAAAATATTCTTGTTGATATACTGCAAATTTGAAATCCCATGAAATCCTGTCATCTCTGTTTGCAATGGAGGAAGAACTAAGAGAACCTATGCATAAGACTGAAACAGATCTGACTCCCTGTGGTAGTGGGCCTTTCTCCCATGGTTTGTTCCTGTTATCCCCTGATGATGGTTTCACCCTAGGTCCTCCCCTCCCTACTCCTAATGTCAATTTCCCTTACCCCTAGTTCTAGAGAATTCCCTATGCCTCAGTGTCCCCTTGGTCTAAGTGACCCTTTCCCCTCCCCATGCCCTTCCTATAGGGTGCTAGATCATGGGTCCCTTCTTTCTCCCCTCCCCACTGTAACCTGACTGGTAAAGAATTGTAACTCCCCCCAGGTTTAAAAGTTAGTGCAGGCTTTTGTCTTGCTCTCTTCTCTCGTCCATCTTCACTTGGGACAATAAACCTGAGAAACTGGATAAGAGGGAGCCTTCTCTAAGTTCTTGCCTCGAAACCTCAACACCACAACATCTGCAGCCTTAGAGGAACAGCCCTGGACTGCACCGGCTCCCGAGACTGCTGGCAGGCTTGGGAACGGCAATTTGGCACAGCTGGTAGCAGAGCCAGCTGGGGATTCCTACCAGCACAGTGTCAACTCCCTGCAAACAGTTTCTTAACCAAGAATTCTTTCTTATTTTATTAATCAACTGAGAATATATCTATTGTGTGACTGAGTTAACGCTCCATTATTTCAAACTGGTAAATGCCCCACTCTGGTCCTCCAAGGAGTTCTCCAGCACAGTTGTGAGAGACAGTTTCACAAACTCTGCTTCCATGGCATATTTTTTCCAATGTTTACCTCATCAAGAAGCAACAGATAGAGAACAGAAATGCCTTTAATCTGCTGGTTCCTCAAACATTTCCCCACAGTTCTGTGAACACAGAAGGAGAGATCCTTGTAGAGATACAGTAGCTGAAACAATTCATAATGCTTTTCACAGTTGCTTTTTTGATTGTTGTATACAGACACAGACAGCAGTCACAGTCTCTAAGTCTTGGGCAGTCTCCTCATTTTTTTGCTGCTGAGGTCCTTTAGAAGAGGGGACAGCTTTCTGCAATGTGTCACTTACTGTTGAAGAACTGGTGGAAGCTGGTGGCATTTGGCTCTAGCTATGAGATTTTGCTAGATGTGTTTCACTCTCTGAACAGGAACCCTTTCTCTCCACATTTAAATGTTCAGTTGAGGGAGGTTTACTATTATAAAATCGGTATACTACAAGTACGACCAAGATCCAAGAAAGAGAGCAGCTTAGATAACAGCCATCAATGAGCAGAAATCCATCTTCATTCACAGAACATGTAAATACTGTGAGAGCATAACGTGGTTTACAAGGATTGAGAAGAAACTGAGGCAATATAGTATTAGATAAGAGTAGAGGTCTACAAAACATATTCCATAAAATCTCACAACCACATTTCTAGAATCATTCTCCTTTTTCCAATCAGAGTTTCCAGGCTCACCAATATTCAGAACATGTGGTTTAATAGCAAAGCCCAGTGTTGTCTGTGTTTTGGGGTTTTTTTGTTTGTTTGTTGATTTTTTTGGTTGGTTGGTTTTGTTGGGTTGTTTGGTTTGGTTGTTTGTTTTTTATTTGGTTTTGGTTTGTTTTAAGTTGTTTTTCTTTTTTTCTTTTAATAAGCAACCTGCAAGGGTTTTCTAATCATAAAACCAGTGCTTAGCTTCAGACAGAGAGCAAAGCTCTCACTATGTTGCAAGTTTCTCAAATCTACAGAAAGATGAACTCCTGCCCTAAGCAGCAGGGGACAAGAGGTATGTGCTAAAGAAGGGGGAAGGGTTGGTTGCAGGGCAGGAGCAAATCATGTAAAGACAGGAAAGGGATGCTTTGATTTTTAAATAAATCTGGGTTGGTTTAAATCTTTTCAGGTGAACAGCACTATCCCAGTATAATGAAGAAAACTGCAGTACTTAACCCTGGAAGATGAGAGATGTACAAACCAAATCTGTAATGTGCCCAGCAAGCAAGAAATGGCAATAACTTTCTAGCTACAAGTCTAGGATGCTGCTGTCAAAAGCACTGATGACATTTGATGCAGCAAATGAGACTGGAAGGAAAATTCAGAGTCATTTGCCCTGAGGCTTCTGACAAGTAGACATAAACTGATGGCCATCAGGATCCTCTGCCAGTGGAAGAACATGTCTCAGGACATGTTGAAATTGAGTTATCATTGGCTAAATTGAATTGCAAGAAATTTGTGTGTGTGTGTGTGTGTGTGTGTGTGCAGTCCTTTGAACTGAAAGAGCAGGTACCCTGCAAGCAGAGAGGAATGAAAACCTCTGGTGTGTTTCTGCACAGGCAGTGCCTGGTATTTGGGAACTGGGACCTATGATTTTCCTTGCCAAGCTGAAGAGCTTAGTGTTAAAAGGCAAAACATGATCTCGTGACTATGGAGAGACATAAATACTCAAGAAAATTTCTGACTGCTGTGAATAGAAGCCTTAGGAAGGAACTGCCTCCAATTGCCCAAGTGTTTGCTCCTGTTCCAAAACAGAGTTCCTGTAAGAGTTGTGAATTAGAATAACAGGCAGCTGTGGCACTTCACTTACAGAGCAGCCACTCAAAGTTCTTCAGACACAAAACTGTACAAACTATTTAATTTCTAGTTCTAAAAAGCATATGTAATCTTTGTTTTTATAAAGCTTTCAAATCTTGTTTTGGAGCTTTGTTAAACTGGGATTTATTGGTGATACAACATTAAAAAGCTTGCAAAGCTCCTTTATTTTTCTCAGCACCTGTTTAAGGGTAAAAGTCTACAAAGGCAAGTATCATTATTTTGTGTCACTGTCTGTACATGAAATAGAAATTTTAAATCAGATTTTGATCCCATATATAGATTATATACATACATGTGTATATTTATAGATCTAAAATTTATATTTGTATCATTTGGAGACCTCTTCCTCTACATGATGAATGTTGCATTTACAAAAATAGATTTAGAACAATGAAAAAATATTACCTCTATTTTTCTCTTAATTTAGAAGAATATAACTGATTTCAGTAGAAGTTGCCTCTGATTAAAGGTAGTGAGTGTACCAGAACAGCCTTTAAGTATCGGGGTATAAAACAGCAAGCTGAAATCACCCAAACAAGTTTACTGTTCAAGCTAGGATTTTAAAGTCCTGAAAATCCTATTTATGTAATTTTTATTTCCCTTTAACCCCTTGGCAATAGCTGGTAGGACTCCTGCCATAAGCACTAATGAATTTTGCATTGAATTCTGACTCTTGGCATTCAGGGCTTAATAAAATCTTCTTTTCCTTTATCTGGAAGATTCCTTTTCTGCTAATTGGTGTCAACATCAATCAAGATCAGAAGTGCAACAACACTAGTTTAAAGACCTTTTGCTCATCTGCTTTATACCCCAAGTAATATGGAGCTGTAGGCACCTTACACATAAAAATGGCAATAAATATCCTTCCACTGTAAAATGCACAAAATTCTTAGAAACTGAAAAATGGTCCTGTTGCTATAAATTAAAAGCTGCTTTCAGAGGTCTGTCAGGTACACAAGTGGCTGTCTAAGTTTGGGAGGAAGTGAGTTTTTTGGGAAGTTTTAGTCAAACCAATCAGTGGTCAGATTCGAATATTGACACCTGGTGTGACCACTGAAGACGTGAGTCACCTCTGAAGACACACGGGGTTAAAAGCAGAGATTTCCCAGAGTTCGCTCTCTTTCGCCCGTGGTAGCCCAGGGAGCGGCACCGTCTCTGCCCCGCCCGGCCACATGGCTGGGTGGGGAGGGGAGCCATGGAGGCCCAGGCTGAGGTAGGCCGGAGCCCCGGAGAGAGAGA
>VZSE01014799.1:346-51077 GCA_013398275.1 Promerops cafer | reverse complement strand
ACCATGACAGTGGCATTTTGAGTGAGTGGGGCTGTGCTAAATACTTTGTGTAGCCTTAGAAGAGCTTCCTCTAGACTTCCAAAACTGTGGATGACACTGTGGAGTTTTTCTTCAGGGGACGATCCTCTGGAAGATGAGGGCTGGATCACAGCTCCATGAATGTACATGCCTAATAACATAAGTATCTTTGGGGGAACTTTCATTGTTTATGCAAGTTGAATGCATCATTAAAACCTGTGGTCAGGTTAGGGTTGGAAGTATGGTTGCTGATGGGCAGCCCCTTTTTTCCATTAGAGGTGACTGTCCCTGCTCTGTGCAAGGCTGGAGACCTTATGTCCAATGAATTTGGGGTTTGCCCAGGTCAGAAGCAAGATCCAGGCAATCAAGGACTCTGGATAAGTCCCTGGAGAGGATGTTTGGTACTGCACAAATTGTTGTGTATGCTGGTGAGACAGTGGCTCCTGGGGCAGTCAGCTCTCCCCACCCCTGCAGGAACTGGTAGAAGGTGCAGCAGCCCACCAATTTCAGTTGAGGGGTTGCAATGACTTCTCCTTCTGTCTGTTGAGAGATTTGGAATACTGTTATTTGTCTAGACAAGCCATGAAAGGATGATATCTAAAATAAAACCAGCTGCCCATTCCACACAGGCTCCTCCTGAGCTCTGATCCTCTCCTGACTGTCCTGCAACAAGCAACACAGGAGTGTAATCCTTACAGTGGGAAGGGACCACAGCCTCTATCCCCGCCAGTAACAAAGGGTAGGTGTGTGAGAGCACCAAGACCAAGCCAAGGACTGGAGGAATGACTGGAAAGGTGTTTTCTGAGGAATGGCCTTCAGTAATGACCAAAACTTTTGTGGCAACTCCAGCTCAGGGTTCCCCACCTCCATCGCTCTTAGTGCGAGTACGGAGTTGAGAAGGCGCGTGGAGATCCCAATGCCTCTGTAGGGCCAGCACAGAAAGCTCCACTGATGAGTCTGGTTTTGTCCTCTGAGAGACAATGTATTGATTAGTAAAATGTAAGTGAAGAAAAACATTTTTCTTCACAGAGAATCAAAGACACACAGAAAAAACAGTAATTATTTTCTTTAAAGCAAGCATAAATTACAAGGAGATATTTCCTGCCTTTCCCATGGCTGAGCTGGGAAAAAGTACTTTCATACACAATATGAGACTGAAGTATTGTGACAGAGGATCAGGCACAACAAACAGCAATTTCCAGTCCTCCCATGATACCTTGTGGCTCCCACTGCTGCACAGCTCATTGAGCTGCAGCATTAAGGTGGCTTCATCTTGTTACCCAGTGAAGCCTAAATGAAAAATGGGGAGCTTCATGGTACTTCCTTTGTTAGGTGCTACAGTGCCCATAAAGTAAGAATATACAAGAGAAAGACAAGCATGTACATGGAATCATAGGATCATTTAGGTTGGAAAAGGTCCTTAAGGTCATCGAGTCTAACTGTTAACCCAGCACTGCCAAGTCCACCACTAAACCATGTCCCCAAGTGCCACATCTAAATGTCTTAAATATCTCCAGGGATGGTAACTCCAGGCCTTCCCTGAGTAGCCTATTCAATTGCTTGACAACCTATGGTGAAGAAAAGTTTCCTAATATCTAGTCTAAACCACCCATGGCACAATTCGATGCCATTTCCTTCTGTCCTATCACTTGTTACTTGGCAAAGAAAAGAGGCTGATCCCATCTGGCCACACTGTCCTGTCAGGGAGTTGTAGAGAGTGATAAGTTCTCCCCAGAGCATCCTTTTCTCCAGGCTAAACAACCCTAGCTCTCTCCACTGCCCCTTATAAATCTTGTGCTCCAGACCCTCCACCAGCTCCATTGCCCTTCTCTGGACCTGCTCCAGCCCCTCAATGTCCTTCCTGAGCTGAGGGGCCCAAAACTGGACAGAGCACTCTAGGTGTGGCTCACCAGTGTCCAGCAGAGAGGGACAATCACTGCCTGCTGGCCACACTATTGCTGGCCATGATGCCATTTGGCTTCTTGGCCCTCTTGCCCCATATGGGCACACACCGGCTCACGTTCGGCCACTGTTGGCCAGCAACCCCAGGGCCTTTCCCACTGGGAGCTTTCCTGCCACCTTCCCCCCAGCCTGGAGCACTGCAGGGGCCTCTTGGGACATGAGGGCAGAACCCAGCACCTGGCCTTATTGAACCTCATACAGTTGGTCTCATTCCATCGATCCAGTCTTTCCAGATCCCTCTGCAGAGCCCTCCTAGCCTCTAACAGATTGACATTCCCACCCAACATGCTGTTGTCTGCAAATTTACGGAGTGTACACTCGCTCCCCTCACCCAGGTCATCAGTGAAGATACTGAACAGGACTGGGCCCAGTACTGATCCCTGGCAGACCACCAGTGNGCCTTTCCCACTGGGAGCTTTCCTGCCACCTTCGCCCCCAGCCTGGAGCACTGCAGGGGCCTCTTGGGACATGAGGGCAGAACCCAGCACCTGGCCTTATTGAAACTCATACAGTTGGTCTCATTCCATCGATCCAGTCTTTCCAGATCCCTCTGCAGAGCCCTCCTAGCCTCTAACAGATTGACATTCCCACCCAACATGCTGTTGTCTGCAAATTTACGGAGTGTACACTCGCTCCCCTCACCCAGGTCATCAGTGAAGATACTGAACAGGACTGGGCCCAGTACTGATCCCTGGCAGACCACCAGTGACCAGATGGATGCAGCACGACCACTCTCTGGGCCCAGCCACCCAGGCAGTTCCTGACTCAGCAAAGAGTGCACTGGTCCAACCTGTGGCTTTCTGACTTTTCCAGGAGAATGGCCTGGAATGCCATTTTGACACCATTCCATCACACAGTGCAGTACAAGGCTGTGTCTGGCCAACAGAGAAATGGCAAATCTCTTGGTGTCCTGCAGGCCATTGTGCATTTTGAGCAATAGCTGCCTGGGGAGCAGGTTAATGCCAGGCACAGGCTCCGTTTGCTGTAACTCACGTGAATAGCTATGAACAGAAAGGCTGAATGTTGCGATGACAACACATCAATAAGCAAAGCCACTTTCTCCAGCTTTTGACATGAATTACCTGGCTTGGATACTGCACTATAATCAGTGCTTGCATCACCAGGAGGAAAATAAAGGCCAGTATGACCTTCTGGAGCAGTAGGATCTGTTTTCCTGGACTGATGAGAGAGTCATTAGTCTGAAAAGTTACTTGGACTGTCAGTAATCTGCTCGCTGTGTGATGCAGTGCCTTTGCTGAGCCACACCTCTGAGTTTAATTTATCCCTTTTGCACAGGGTGAGCTCTTTAGGGACTGTTAGAGTAAATGCAGGCATGATGGCTGGGCAGCCTGCAGCACTAGAAGGACAGTACACAGACTTTGTGCAGAATCAAACATGAGCCCTTTGGGGTCAATCACTGGGGTACAGCGGGAGAGAAATGGGAGGAGTAGTTTTGCTGGGACTTCCAGTAACCCTCCTGACCCACCTGGCTGTGTGCGCCCCTGGTACCGGGGAAGGAAGCAGCCACAAAAGCAGTGGGACTTATTGTGCATTAGAAGGGCTCTCCTATCAACAACAAAACAGACTATTTTGTCTCCATTCACCTTCTAGGCAGATCAGGGCAGTCCTTAATGCTGGTCTTAGCTGTTTCCCTCTTCATTTCACACATATTTCAAACAAACAGGGATGACAAAAGCATGCAATTTATTGCAATACACAGTGCTGGTAATTTTGCAGGATCTGAGGCCAGCTGAACAATATGCTGCTGACCTTAAATTGCTCATTCCCCTTTGCTGTTAAGTAAAAGAATAAATCAATGGGTAATTCCTTTCTCTCACCATACCTTCTCTCCCTCCTCCATTTTTAAAGCCAGACATCAGTCCTTTTTATTTAGTCATGACAATGCAACTAGTGCAAAGAAAATCTTAGTACTCAACCAATATATTTAGTTTCTTTTATAGTGTTAATTAGATGTGCTTAGTGACTTTCTGAGAAAGGCAGGATGCTAACCTTAGAAACTCAGATAATCCTATTGTCAAATATATTTGTTAAATAAAATATGTTTGTTTCCTTTTTCTTAGGAGGACTTAGCTTAGAGGATTTAGCTTCTCCTCTAAAACCCAGACTAACCAGGGGATTGCTGGATAACAGCTTATGTTGTGGGCCAGTGATTGCAGAATTACCTGCTGCTATATCTTGTCTGAGCAATGTGTGCAGCTGCAGCATAGCACAACTGCTTGAGGAGCTGGGAGAGATGTAAAACCATTTTAGTCCTTTGTATTCTTACCTGAAGTTATTGAATAGCATATTATTAGAACAAAATGGGGAAGGATCTTTTTTAGTACACACAAAATATGAACAAGGTGCTCCTGCTGCTGTTGAACACATTCTTTGGCAAGTGCAACTTATTTAGATTGGGAAGTAGCTCAGAGCAACTAGTTCCTTCTTTCATTTATACATATACACTTTCTGAATTGGAGAGTCTGGATTGCAGTGCACCTTCAGCACTTCAAAGAAGTGAAATGACAGGGACTGGATAATAGCAAAAAGCCACATCATATAGGTCTGAAGTTTCCCATGAGCTAATGGATTCAGTATTCTTTGTGAATTTGTGTAGGCGTGTCTGTTTAAATGTGGGTTTTTTACAGCATCATGACCACACTGAGCCTGGCAGCACCTGTGAAGTGGGAGCCTGAAGTGTGTTTGTTTCCTTCCCTCTCATACCCACGGTAGTGGGGCTGTTCCATGTCCAGCCCGACTTGCTGTGCACAGGACAAAAGGAGCACAGGCAGGCAGGCACTTTATCTGAGCTGTCCATATGGGACCAGAATTAGGATTTCCTACCAGCACAGAGAACCATTCTAATAGTAAGAAATAAGCCATAGGAATTAAATTATAAATGTATATGCTGCCCTTAGGGGATATCAGTTTGTATCACAGAGTTTTCATAACCATTCCTTTTTGTGCTGTTGGGCAGGGGAGGCCAGTTAAGCTGCTCTGTGGCAAATGAACTGTTAATATCTGAGGCACCTTCTAAGAGAAAGAGGCATGAGGGCACTATGTCAATTTATTGTACTGCAATGAAATATGAACTGCAGCAAAAATAGGGAAAAAAAAATCTGTTTTAGTGGACAATCATATTTTGGAATTTTTTTTTCCTCAGTGCTAGAAATTTAATAGAACAACTGGAAGTCATCAGGAAATAAATTATTTTCAACTAAGGAAAAAGGTTTTGGGGCTTGTTCAGAAAAGCTGAATATCATTCTCATCTCTGTTTCAGATGAGCCATGTCACAAAGACCAGCCGTGACTTGGTTTCTCAACAGGCTGTTCCCTTCAGGGCTAGTTAGGCCTTTGATTTCTCTTGATGTGGAAGTACCTGTGGTCTTCTGAGCCTGTTATCTTGCAAGATCAACAATCAGCAATAAAAATGGATTAAAAAAATAAAATATGTGCCAACAGACCAGTTTCATGAAGTACAGAGCCACAAGGTCAGTAGTCCTTGATAAGCAGTTGGCTATGAATTAATTAATTAATTAATCCAAAGCATTGCAGTGACAATGTTTTCTGTCACAGAATCATAGAGTGACTTGGGTTAGAAGGTACCTTAAAGATCAACTGGTTCCAATGCCCCTGCCATGGGCAGGGACACCTTTCATTTGGCCAGGTTGCTCAAAGCCCCATCCAGCCTGGCCTTGAACTTCCAGGGATAGGGAGTCCACAGCTTCTCTGGGCAGCTTGTGCCAGTGCCTCACCACCCTCACAGGAAAGAATTTCTGTCTAATATCTCTCACTTCATTCTCCTACATGGTCTTCTGAAGAAGTTAATTTTACAGAACCAACATCCAGCATTTTATTTGTTTTAAATTTATCTGCCATGAAGTTCCCCTTCACTCCTCTCCTTAGTGGTTTCCCCCCTCCTACTATGAGTAGGAGTAATAAGAAACCATTCAGTTTGTGCTGGTTTAAGACTTGTCATCCTGTGCTTTATGACTTAGAATTGGTCTTGCTAGGAAAAGAAGCCACTGGGAACAGAGACTTGTTCTCTGTTCAGAATGACAGCAGGATAGACAGTTGTCATCTCATGATGACATTTAAAGGTGGACGAGCCCCACGAGTGAGGGAGTTCAGTCTGATGTAATCAGTGTCAACTCTTATGAAGACTATTTTTGTCAGTTTTATTTATTCCTTTGAGACATTGCTTTATAATAACAGGAAGACTGTAATTTAAATGGTTATGGGGCGTGGGTGGTCGAATTATTCATTCTTTACAGAAGGCAGACTCCATCAAAATCCAAAAGTGGCCGACCTGCAATGTCCTTTTTCTTCCCTTCCCACCTGCTCTGCCCTGAAACACGAAAAAAATGCTATGGCTCCTTCAATTAATCTGCAGGGATGGAAAATTAGCATGCTTCCCTTTTATTTAAGGAAGATGCTGCATCTCTGAGACTTTTACAGAGACACCTTAATTGATCATCTTTCTGAGGTTTCAATTTATTAAGAAACAATGGGCAGCATTTTGAAGACAGCCTATGTAAAAATGCTGAAGTTTATTGTAACACGGATCTCTAAACCACTGAAATAACGACTTGTGTGGGAAATTTGCAATAGCTTCTACTATTTAAATGCAAATGTGCATACAGAGCTTTGTTCTAGATATCAGTCATTTGATACGTCTTGGGTTTTGTCCCTGCACGTAAATACCTGAGATTCCTTCTGAGATGCACATTCTTAAAAAAAAAAAAAAAAAAAAACCAAACCAAAAAACCAAAACCAGAACAACAAAAACCCCAACAACAACAACAACAACAACAACAACATAACTGAAAAAACCCGAGAACCAACCCAATAATCTTCTCCCCAGCTTGTGCATCTAATGTCAATATTCCCTGTGCAGCATCTGTAAAAATTGGTTTCATCCAGGCTGGTCCTCCACCTTATCCAAATGGCCCTTAGGCCACCAGCTGCTGCTGGAGCAGAGAGGCATATATAGGGGAATATACTGGCCATGGCATACCAAATACATTTGCCAGAGCTGTAGCCCTCTTTGTCTGTCTCTTCCTCTAGAAATCTTGAATGTGTTTAGATATTAAAGCTGGACACATATCAGTGTATCCCCTGTGGAGTCTTTCATTGAAAATATCCAAAACCCAATAAAATCAGCTGGTCCTTTTGATGTTTGTAAAGTGGTTGCTAACTGAGGTGGCTGGGCTGAGAGTCCAATATCAGACTCCCATAAAGATATCTACAGAGTATTCCAATAATGCTGATCATTGTAATCTCCTTGCTGGGTATTCCATTTTGCTCACTAGCATATCCTTTATTTTTTTATAAAAGGCTGTTTAGGAGGATTTGTTTGCTTTATTTCTACCTCAATGTAGCATTGATTTTCTTTGTGTCTTAGAGAAATCCCTTAACCAAAAAATACATTGAGGTTACAGAAATCTATTCATTTCCTAGGCAAAACTGTTGATAGTACTGTCTAAACCAGAATTGTTTCATCTGTACTAAGAAGGGAAAGTGGTTGCTGTGTCAACAGGGTGAAAACTCAGCAATTCTTGCATTAGGGGGTTTTTGCCATAATAATGCTGCTCCACTTGCATCTCCCCATAAAAACAAATGGAGAAGGATAACAGACTTCCAGGTACTTTTCATGATTTCAGACCCAAGCACAGCTGGGAAGAACAGCAACTTCCAAGCCCTTTAGGATTAAGTTAACATGCAAAGTAAGCTTACATGCTTTTACAAAGCAAACCCTTTCCATGCTCTCAAATCAAGACTGGTAAAATACAAGGACAAACGTCCAGCTCCTGCAGAAATATTTATACTTCCATTTAATTTCCACATCAGGCACCAATGCTATTCATGAAGATTAAAAATGGAAGTCAGAAGACAATAGAGGTTCTCAGCCAAATCAGTATTGTCTGTCAGAAAGAACAACCTCTTTCAGCCGCTGCCACATTACCCATTGGCCTCAGTCAGTTTTCCAGTGAGTAACAGGCGCTTTTCCAATTTTCTAATACATACTATTGCCTTGGCAAGGAGTAACTGGGATCTTGCGCCAGGACACTTGTATCTAGAGCAGACTTTGACTCCTTGCTGTGTTTGCAGAAATTCCAGGTACACATCATTAATCACAAAGCCTGTCCGATTCTTGAATTATTTAATACAATATTGGAGCGGTTTTGAATTATTTAAAGCAATATGCGAAAGGTTCTCTGTGATATACATGCTGAGATTATTAAGAACCTTGCTAAACAGACTTAAAATGCCAGAACCTAATATCAGCTCCCCATGTTCCATAGCCCTAACTTGAGGAGGGAAAGAAACAAAATACTGCTGTCCAAGGGCCTCCTGCTTTACCCTAAAATTTACTGCAACTGTTACAAATAAGTGAAATGGTTTTAATCTACCTCATTTGAAACTGCTCAAAACATGACAGGGAAAAATGGCCAACACATTTTAATTTGGTATTAGTGGAGAATGGAAAAGCCAGGGGGTTTATCTGATCCTCCTGATCCTGTGAACAGGCAGGTAGAACATGGGGACAGATTGCCTTCCAAAGTGCTTTGATCTTTTTTTTTTTTTTTTCCCCCCCCCCACCCCGGTAGAGACTAGGAATGAAAGAACAACTTCTATAATGAATCTGGTAGTTCTTCAAGATGCATTAAGAGTGAAAAACATTACTTGGGTCTACTTGAGAAGTTCATTCAGCTCCTTAGTAATATTCAGAGCAAGTGGACCACAGCCAGATCAGTACAAAGGGTGCTACAGGAACCAAATAGCAGAGCTGGACATCAAAATGTGACTTCAGCTTAGCCTCATAAGCAGTTCAGCACACAATTAAAGAATGACTTTGGGGCCATGAGATTATTTTTGGGTTATGATTATGCTTTCCCACTGAAATGGTCCTCACACTCATTATAAAGATGGGCTGGGGGAAACATCCTGAACCCTAGAGAAGGCAGAAGTGGCAGCTCAGTAATTCTCACTGTCAAGAGAATCAGTTCCTGCATCCTTCCTCCTCCTCCTCTTTTCTTATATAGCCATTTGCTAGGGAAGATGGGAACCAGCTCCTTAAAGGCCCTTAAGGACAGATGCTTACAGATTTAGGATCCTACAGAAGTGAGCATGCCAAGTGACCCTAATCTGAGCTGCTGTCTCAGTTTGATGATGCCTTTAGGCACATTAGCAGATACACTCTAGTTATTTTCTTGAAACTTTTCATCCCAGCCAAGCACATGAAATTTCCTACACTGTTTTTCCCTTTAGCTTCACACAGAGAAGCTGAGATTCTCCTCCAGTCACAGCCTTGCAGAGCTGCAGTTCTTTGTGCATCCTTTAACCTGGCCCAACAGGGAGATGGACATTAAGGAGTCATTTTCAATAGAATATTATTTTCCCTCTGTTTATAAGTAATTTATATCTGAAAAGAAGACCAGTCAGTTTTCCCTGAAAAGTACATGGCATTTTCCCATTGTTAACCTTAAAATACTACAATTAAATGGCAAAGAAGGGCAGAAGAGGGATAGCTGACATGGATTTTTTTAGCCAAGTAATCACAATGGAAGCATTCACCTTTCCACTCATTTTGAGATGGCCATGAACCCATTATATAGCCAACTCTAACACACCAGGGTAATATACGATAGTGAATCATCTTAGTTTATCCATTCAGCTTGCCCTGTGAGTTTGCAAGGGCTGAAAATCTATTTGCTTTTCACCTCGTTTTAGCCTTGATTTAAAGATATGACAGGAAATAAGTGGATGCCATAGTTCAGTGTCTCTCTGTGCGGAGAAAAGCCTGTCACACATTGTTGCTGAGGCTTCTGCTGCAGTGTGGACATGGGGCTATGGCCCCATGTTCATAAGGGACAAAGGCAAACTCACAGCTCTGTGCCTGACAACAAGGCAGGCACAAACATTCAGGATTTTGCCCACTCCTTTGTCCAGTGGTTTGATTATTGGAGACATGAAAGGCAGTCTCACTGCACCTCCCCATGGAGTGCTCTTGGAACTGTGCAAAGCATCAGGAGGCCCTGACTCACCAGGAACTCGAATTTCTACATCTGTGAAAGATTTTGCATATTCTGGGAGAGATAAGAGCATCTGGGGGCAGCTCTTCTGCCCAGTGTATCGTGCTTCCACTGGTGTAGGGCATGCCTTGTTTTGTGATTTACAATGTCATGTAGAGTAAGGTGCTCTCTTTCTTTCCCTCCCCACAACTCCCCAGGCTTTGTTGACATTGTACAAGGTGGATTTTGCCCTGTACACTTTTTGGTCATTCATTCAGCACCACATTCTCTTTACTTCATGTACACCCAAAATTACAACATGGAAACTGACCAACCAGTGCCTTATCTATCCTGAAGGCAATGTTATCACACCACAGGTACAGCTGGCTGCTATTTCTTTCTTTCCTTTTTCAGTGTTGCCCACAATCTTTAATTTAAGCAATTTTAAAAGCAAGTGACAAGTCCAGTTGATGTCACTTTATGTCTTGACTGGTAAAAAAGGCCTTTATGAATACATTATTTTTATTTCATGGACATCCATTCTCATCACTTGATTCATTTGAAATCAGTTATGTGTTTGTAGAACTTAAGAGCTGTGTACTTAATCTTAACATCCTTACAAAGATTTTCAATCAGACATTTATGTTAATACAGAGCCCACAATATCCACCATAAAATTGTTTTAAGGGTAAAATAGACTTTCAAAGACAAAATATTTTTAGTTGATATTTTCCTCAACTCCTGGATAATTTTAATTGTCTGCTTTTTTTAAAGAAATGTGTTTGTTCTTTTTTTATGCAACATTATTTTTTCCCACAGAGCCTTCTTTGATGTACACAAAACCAATAATACATAGATAACCATCTTGTGCCATTATTGGGGCACTTCAAGACTTCTTTGAATTATTTGTGGTGCTGTAGGGATTAGAAGACTCTCAGTTTGTATATGAACATCTTTCATTTAATTCACACAGAACTAGTTCTGTTTATTAAACACTTTCAATAGGAGGGCACCATCACAAAGAAGAAAAAGGCTTCCCAGCTTTTATTGTAACTGCAAATTTTGTATCCTGCTGCAGCTCAGGGTGTGTTTTCTTCTGCATCATGGCTTCCTTTGTAAAGTGAAATATTTAGGGTGAAATTCTGACATCTTATTCACATTTTGCCATAACAACTTCTTCCACTGAAATCAATAAGACTACTCAAAGGATGAGAAGTTACATAATATGTTAGAGGTGGGTAGGACCTGATCCCTCAGAATTTAGCTGCATTTCTTTTCCTTTTAGCCTGCTCAACCAAGTTGGATGAGAACAGCCATAAACCAGCACTTTGGCTCATGTGAAAATGCTGCTGGTACCAGGAGAGCAGGATTCAAAACCAAACTACAGCCCCTGTACAGTGAAAGATGAAGAAATAGAAATTGAAATAATTACAATAAAAAAGCCAATTTAGTTATCAAAAGTCTGCAAAATCCAAATGAAGCAATTTTTTTAATTTTTTTTTTTATTTTTTTAAGCAAGGAAGCAAATTGTACTGCAGTCAATTGCACAGTGTCATTCAAAATGGAAAAAGATTGTTAGGGTGAGAAGTCTGACAAAGTTATGGTGACCTGCAGCTTTTACTTGATTGTTTATTGATAACAGAAGTATTTTAGGATAGGTATGTTAACAGGCACACTTACCTACTTCAGCTGATGAGTTATTATTATGGTTTTGCCCAAAGCAAATGTGCTGAGAAAAGAGGCTACACACTGAACTCGTAGATACTGGCAGTGCTGATGTCCCTCGAGGATCTTCCTTTAACTTTTACAACTTCCTTCTCTGCTCCTATGCCTGAACGATTTTTTCCAGCAAATCACAGCACTTCCTCTACAAGGTGTTGTATCCTGAATGCAGTCAGCCTCACAGACCACATGTCCCAGAGACCAGAAATCCACAGCAGAGCAGCAGACTTCCCACAGGCCACTCTCAGTGTATAAGTTCACAGGCAATTGTAAGAATGTTTTGTCTTCCTGTTCTTTTCTCAGATGAGCTGGAAGGATGAAAATAGTGGTTAAGAAACCTTAACAGAAAGGAGGTAGTGACAGCCCAGCCTGGGGAGTCAGGGATTCTGTATATTTGAAGATATTCTGAAAGAAATAAGCCATGTCTCCCTTCACTTAAATTTATTTATCTTATTATTTTAATGGGGACATATCACATTATTAATGTAGTGGGAGAGAAAACTCGCAAACTCCAGCAGACCACTGGGTATAGAGTTGCATGGTACTGTGCTTGATTTTGCAATTTGGATGAGACAGATGGAAGAGTTCAGGCAAGCCTTGTGTGTATTCCTTTGGTAGGGAGAACAGGAATGTTCGAAACATTCATAGGCACATAAGATTTAGCCATCTCTCCTAACATTAATCAGGCTGGGTTTAGTCTGCAGGAGGGGACTGGAGGAGTTCTGGTCCCTTCTGACCAGGCTGATTGCCCTGATAAACTCATACTTCCCACATAACTGCCCGTTCATCTCAGTGGTCTCATTGTAACACCTGGATTTAGAAGTTTTGTTTTCTGGCAGTAAAGCCCCTGATACAGCTGTGGTTGATGACTGTGTCTGTTAAGGTAGGCTACAATTTAAATAAATAATGCTGAGCTGTAAAATTGTGGCTGACACCAAGAAAGCTGACAAAATGGGAATGTTTTTGTCTTTAGGAATTAGCATAAGAAAGTTGAGGATGTGCATCAAGTTGATGCTGCTAAACTTCCATAAATAGCTTGAGTTCCATGTGGCAGGATCCTGGGGACTGTAATTAACATCAATGTCTTGTCATTTTAATGAATATGGATCCAAATCACACTGGGAAATTTAGCTTGTTGTGTCTCAGTGCTCCAGTTTCCTTTACAGAAAGCAGGGAAGGTAAAACTTCCTTTTTCCAATTCTTTGTTTCTTCTTTTCCAGTGAGCATGTCAGGGCAGGAGTGTGTTTGTTCAGCACCTGCATCAGTAATGACCTGGGCTTGGAGACAGAGTTTAGATGAAGTTGCAAAGAGAGTCATGACAACATGACTTGCTTTTCAGTTTCTTGATTATGTCTTGGTACAAATTTATTACAACCAAGCAGTGTTATAGAAGTGGGGCTTCTGCTTTTGATCAGAATCCAGAAACACAGAGTTGTGATAAGAAGTTAATAACAAAGGACACATTAATTGTACTCTGGAAATGTTTTGATTAGCACTTGATGAAATTCTGAGCAATGGTTAAGTCAGTACCTTTTGAACCTGGACTAATTCATCCATCCCTTTCTGGAAAATCCAATCTGTTGTGTCATTCAGCATAAAGGAACAGAAGTGTTTTCCATGATCTATGTAATAATCAGTGTTTTCACCAGTTTATCTTGCCTTTCATACAGCAAAGATATGCATTCCCAAGGTGCCAGATGTTTACACCACCGAGTAGGTGAAATGCAGTAGAAAAGGATGTAATTTTGATGACTCTCTTTATAGCACATTCCTACCAGTGCTCATTCAAGATTCTGGGATGACAGTAGTAAATAATGCTGAATACTCCTATAGCACAGAACATGATCAAAATGAAATTTTAGTAGTAGCAGGCTGAGAGATCTCTGAAAAAGTGAATGTGTACCAAAGGGAGAAAGTTAAAACTTGAGTGTGATAAAACCATGTCAAGCCAAGAAGTGTTCCCTGGGGAGTGACTCTTTCTCATCTAGAAAAATAATTTAAAAATGCTTCCGTGAGTAGGTAAAATGAGATGCCTAAATGGACTCCAGGGAATTTATTGTGGGGGAAAAGGTAATTGTTTAGATTCTCACTACAGATAAAAATTAACTTCTAATTTGGATAAATATTGAAATTCAAGAGAGACCTTGGAAAAATTTAATAGTTGTTATACTTATCTGTGAAAATTAAGATATTTGCTATCCAGCCTGACATTACAGAGCTGTTGAGATACTACTACAGCCAGGTGGAGGTAGTTTTCTCTTCCTGATATTTCAATACAGACTGAGATTTCAAATTGGAGGTGCCTTGGTCTGAAGTCCATATTTGTAAGAGCTCTAGCATTGTAGTTTTGAGGAAATACAGATAATATTTGAGCCAAAGTCATTGTATGTCGCTTAAAGTAAAAGTTCAAAGAAAAAAACCCATGCCATCAATATTTTGGTTGTTTATACTGAGCCACAGTAAAGATCATTTGCTTGTGTTCCCTAACCTACTCCTTCAGGCATAAGATACTGGATGCCAGAGGCAAAACTTTTCTCCCCACACCATGCAGAGAAAAACTCTGTTGTATGACCTACCAAAATAGAGAAAAATGACTTGTAAACAAGTGGAATTAAACACAACATGTTAAATATACATTTTGGAACATAAGTGATGAAAAGAAAAATATTAAAAGACATCCCAATAATAGCAATACATAAAATTTCTGATGATTCTCTGAGTATTTTTAGAAAGCAATGCATTGCTGCAGTATGCAACTGAAATATCACCCAGTGAGACTTCAGCATAATTAAGCAATGATTAATCAATACTTAACTAAAGAAATTAAGCTCAGGAGAAACAATTAATTGAAGTTAAGTGAACTTTGACAGCTCATATTAAACTAAGGCTCTAATTAACAAAAGCATTGTGCATCCTCTCAATGAAGGGAGGTGCAGGCTTCAGGTGCCAGGGATGGGGTGAGTGTTACTCTGCAAATGTCTTGATGATGAGGAGTCACTGATGGAGAGCTTCATTTCAAGGCTTTGAAAAGAGAAGGTGACTTTTCTGTGGTTGCTCACAATGCTGTTTGACTCTTAAGTTCTGGCAGTTCAGGTGGTTCTCTGGAGGAACAAATGCAGCTTCCTGCTAGGGTTTGCAGCCTAGCCCCATGTGCTGCAGGCTCTTATAACCTAGGACCAAGCTGCTGGATGAGGTGGGGGGACACTGCTGTAATGTCTGTGACATTGCCAAACTCCACGGAGCCAGGGAGCTTTGGCCCTTCGCATCACTTGGAGCTCCACAGCCCAATTTCCTGCAGGATTTGTGGCTCGGGAGAACCCCAGCAGGAGCAGATGTCCCCAAAGGGCTGCAGGCCAGGGAAGGGTTGGGACAGGGAGATGGGGGAGGAACAGTCTGGGGGACCTGGGAGAGCCTGACTGTGACAGAATTTTCTCCTTCTCATGTCTCTCCTCTCTGATCTTGTGTTTTTACATTCCCCTCAAAGTAACTTTCACTTTTAGTGTTGGTGAATGCCATCGTCTATGGATGCAGTTATCAACCCTTGTGCATGTGAGATTGTCCCAATATCTTCTCTGCAAAACTTTCTCATGAAACCAGAGTCAGGATACCTGATCTAATACTTTTGTAAAGGTCGATTTATTACCTGGAGAACAAGCCTGGTGGAGAGAAGGAGCAGAATGCAGGGAAGAGCTCTAAGTGACCATTGCTGGCTCTCAGGAAAGGAAAGGGCCACTGGTTCTGTCTGCAGTAGCCAAGCCATGTCCAGCAAGCCCAGGCTGAGGATGAGTAAGGTTCAGGAATGGGGGTTAGAGCCTAATCTCAGCCCCAGCCCACCTGGGGGAATTATCCCTCTAGAGAGCAGGGTGTCTCGGTTTGAGAGGAAGTGAGTTTTTTGGGAAGTTTTAGTCAAACCAATCAGTGGTCAGATTCGAATATTGACACCTGGTGTGACCACTGAAGACGTGAGTCACCTCTGAAGACACACGGGGTTAAAAGCAGAGATTTCCCAGAGTTCGCTCTCTTTCGCCCGTGGTAGCCCAGGGAGCGGCACCGTCTCTGCCCCGCCCGGCCACATGGCTGGGTGGGGGAGGGGAGCCATGGAGGCCCAGGCTGAGGTAGGCCGGAGCCCCGGAGAGAGAGAGAAGGTGGAAGGGAATGGAACCGGGCCAGCCCCTGCAGGACCGAGGGGTGGAGAAAACACCGAGGTATCTTTTGTTCCCCCCCCCAACCCCAGAAGAGAGAGCGAGCGAGCCTGTGCCGGCAGAGGAGGCGGCGGGGGGGGTGATGCCCAGCATGTGGGAGTGCCACCGTGAGATCTCAGTGCCCTGAGGGCAGCGGAGCTCGGACTTTTAACCCTTTCCTGGGTGAAGGAAACTTTGTGAAACATTAGTCCTCCTGGCTGGTGGTTGGAGAGAGAAGAGAGACAGTCTGGGACCTGAGATGTTAAGAAGATGTGGAAAAGCTGAAGTGGGAGGAGATGATGGAGTGGCTTTTTTAGCTGGACTTTTCTTGTATAGCCATAGACTGAACCAAGCTACCTGTAATACATGAGACTGCATTTGGGTGGATGCTATAGCCTGAGCCAAGAGACTGACCTGCTGTAATGATATTATATAAAGGAGTGAACAGAGGAAGATGAAGAGGGCGTGGTGGTGCCTTCCATCTTCAGGGAGAAGAGCTCTGTTCTTGAGAAAACCCTCGGCCCCAGGGGATGAGAAAATGGGGGGGACTGTTGTCCCAAAAATGAGACACGGTTGGTTTTTGGCACTTGGCAAAGCATCCTTGAAGAACCCTGAGCAGTTTCGGTCCATGGACGGTGGTGAGAGCACTGTACATGGAAAGAGGATGTCACGATGGCAGATTTTCTCCGGGCGGTGCCACGTGTGACAAGGAAACATGGGGAGTTTCAACCCTGTTTCGTGGGGAGGACTGTGGTACAAGAGAGACTCCTCTCTCCCCTGATGGACTGAGAATTGATTACTTGAGTGAGGGTAGCTTGATCAGGACTCCAAGATTTTTTTTTGTCTCACTGTGCTTTGGTGAAATTGGGTGGGAGGAGGAGGAGGAATGGTTTAAAAGGTTTTCATTCTGTTTTCCTGTGTGTTTTTGATTTTAGTTTGTAGTTTAATAAAGTTTTTGTTTTTCTCTCTTTTTCTAAGTTTAAGCCTGCTCTGCTCTGTTCCTGGTCACATCTCACAGCAGTTAGTTAAAGAAAATACATTTTCATGGGGGCACTGGCATTGGGCCAGTCCCAAACCATGACACAGGGCCTTTCCTTGCTTGTTTTTAGAGGCACTGGAGAGTGGCACAAGTCTGAGATGAGGGGAAAAAAAAGAGATATGACTGGCTAGTGGCTTAATTGCTCTGTTAATTGCTTTGCCTCTGGTGCTCCCATCCCTGCAGAGAAAGTGCCTGAGGGTTATCTCAGCTGTGTGAGTTCCCCTCAGTGATGAGCAATTATCTCCCAGGCAGAGACTACCAAATGTGGCTGTCACAAGATAGCTCCATTCAAAATGATGGATGAGCAGGAACGAAGACAAACTTCATTCCCAGAACTCAAATTAGGGGCTGGCATATCCTCATTTGTGTGGGTTTGGCCTGACTTTGTAACAGCACGAATGTCAAGATGTACCTCACCAAAGGTTCAGGTCAGCCCAACTCTGCAGCTGGAGCCCATCTGAAAAGCCTTGTTGGACATTTACAGGTCTGATTTTCCTTTTGTTGGGGCCTCTGCAGTATTGGTGTGGCCATAGAAATGTTCTGGGTGCTCTTTGTGGAGGAGGCAGCGTTTCTCTGCTTGCATTGACCAAACCTGGGATAACTAGATTCAGTGAGTCCCCTGCTCCAGGGGGAATGGACAAACATCTGGAGTCAGGTTAGACAGGGCTGGTGGAGGTAAGGAAGTGTTCTGCTGCTTTAAAGTCACAAAGCAGGAAGAGCAAGCTGAGAATTTGTCCCAGTTTTGCTCTTTGAGCAGCTGCACAGCAACCCCAGAGAGCTGCAGGTGTGCCACAGTTCCGCTTTGTGGGCAGACCTGTGCTGTGAGGAAGGAAGAGATTTACTCGGCGGGAAATTCCAAATCCTAATGGGACAGAGGAAGACACTAAAGAAAAACAAAACAAACTCTCAAAAATGCAGAGGCGAAGTGACCTGCCTGTGGCCACTCAGTAAGGCAGTAGCAGGGTGAGGGAGCACGCCCTGTGCTGTTCCCATTAAAGCCTCTCCAGGGAGAGTGCCTGACCTGGCGCTCGTGTGGGAGAGTGCTCCCAAGCAGCTCTATAAATGTGCATTATTGCAGTGCCATATTTCCTCTTCTTTATTCACCAAGTGGTGGGAGCTGTCTCTGGCCCATCAATTAAACCCAAGAGTGATGATTTCCAAAGGTATTGCTGCTTAGTGAAAGAAATTCATCCTTAGGCTAAAGGACAAAGCGCAAGGCCTAAGTGTTATTTAAATGGCTCATAAAACATGTGCTGGCTCTTTAGCCTGAATGAAAATCACCCTTAGCTAACATAGGAAATATCCTGCTTTCCTCTGCCTTCTCCAGTCTTTTCATGATGATGAATCTCTTTCCTCTTGCTCCCCATTTTTTCTATAAATGAGAATATGCTGTAACATTGCTGAGGATGGGCTAATTAAATCAGCTCTTTCTTATCTCATTGATCTGAATTTTAAAGCAGAGCTGATTAAGGATAAGAAACTATATTTGATTAGAAATATGTTTTTGCCAGTTAGTTACATCAAAGGGTAGATTACAGGAGAGCAGAGGAGCTGCACTCACATGTCTACTCTTTTCTCCTGGATGTTAAGAGGAAAGAGAAATAACATGAAATAAAAAACAAACCCCAAGACGCATTTCTTACCCATATTTTTTCACAGCAAATGATGATACCTTTGTTTTATCTTCTGGGAAAAAAAATTAATAATAGATAAGTGAGACTGTCATACAGAGAAAAGATTTCCATAAGCTGCACAATGCTATGGATGGTGCTTTACCAAACATCCAGCAGAATTCTCACTAAAACTGCAATCCCTTCCTGGTTTTATGGTGGCATCAGCAGAGTCATTCCCAGGACCAAATGCTTACCTGGGCTGGCAGCCAGAGCAAAGGCTCAGAGCAGGCCCCTGGCTAGTCCTCTGCCTGGGCAAACTGCACAGCTCCTGTGCAGTTTTTGTGGCATTCCCAACCACCATGTCTGTTAAATAAAATATTATGCCTGGTGTGACTACCTGACAAAGTCCTTTGTTAAGGTCCTTCATTTAGCAAAATTTTTGATGGCTCCAAGGATGCCATATCCACAGATAAGAAAGGGCTTTTTCAAGGAAGAGGGTGTTAGGAAAATTGATAGGAGGCAGAAGTTTCATTTTCCTTCCCCTCTGAGTTTTCCAAGAAGACTCAGTGCCATAAATTTGAAGATGGCAAAGAAACCACCTGTCATGTGACCTCCTGTACTGGGCCACCATGCAGCCATCAGAACAGCTCCTAATTTCTCCTCAGTAGGGTTGGGACTGACCCAGTGACTCTGTCCCTGTGTGCCACTGCTGAACCATACAGGGTTCCCTCCTCCACACCTCTCCAGATGGGGCTGTGCTGCACTTCTCAGGGTGGCTGCAGGGAGGATCCTCCTCTCTGTCCCCTTGGTGCCTGTACAGAGTCACCCACGCTGCCCAGCTGCTCCTCTTCCCTGTGTCTCCCCAGGCTTCCCCCATGGCCCGAACGGAACTGGAATGGAAACCAGGGCAAGCATTTTGCTTCATTCATTGCCCACAGCCATCCTGCTGATGGCCCAGTGACTCACATTGTCAGGGGCTTAAACAGCTCCCTGGAAAGAGCCTGTTGCAGGTGGGTGTCAGGACACAACTTTCATCACTCGGCTCTGAGGTCAAGCAATCAGGAGTTAGAGACAGCAGAGAGAATCCCAGAGATCTGGCAGAGCTGCAACAAAGCATGGGGTTAGGAGAAGGAAAACAGGAGTTTTACCCCTGGAGTAATACTGTGCAATATTATGCTTTATTAGTGACATGTAAGAGTTAAGTAGGAAGGAGCAGAAGATGAAAGAACATTTTAATTTCCTTTTCTTAAACAAAGAGTGTGTGATTAGTAATTAGACACAGACAACAACAGTAACCATTGTCCCAATATCAGCCTAGTGCACTTTTCTGAATACCACAACCAGCAAAAATGAGTTCCTCTCTCTAGCTGCACTCCTCTCTTCTGCCCCTTTGCTCAAATGTTCATTTGAGGGGACTGCATGTAGGAACTTGAGCAAACTTCATGCTTTCTACTCAAAAGCAGTAATAGATGAGGATGGCAGGCTACTTGCAGGAAGACATTTATTAAAAAACACATCCCAGACATCAAGACCTGTATGCACAGAAACAGCTTAAGACCTAGTCTTTAAAATGTGGTCAAAAGCCATTGAAAACTAATCTGTACATAAATGTAATCACCAAACAAAAATAAAGAGTGAGAAGAATGGTCAGCTCATCTGGCATGGGGTTTCTGAAATGTCTGATCTGTAGAGGAACAAAACTAAGTGTTATCGATTCATGGCTTATTTTTAATTTGTGTCACAAGTGAGGTGGTGCAAAAGCTTGTTTATTTACTATGAAGAAATACAGATATTTATCCTTAAATGAGAATAAAAGAAACTCTCTGCAAGAGATTAATCACAGCATGCCACGATGAGATTTAACAAGCATGAGATGCATGTAGGAATTATTTTTCTATTTTTGCAGTGGCTGTATTTGCTTGTATTACTGCTCAGAGAGATAACAGCAGCTCTAGTGGCATTACTATTGAAATCCATGAAATTTCCCTTGAATTAAAAGAATCCTTTAAGGAACAACAAGGATGAGGAAGGTGACTCCAAACTAGTGAGTCTCCTTCCAGAAGACTGATTGCTGTAAATGGTAGCTCAAGTTAGAAGGGATTGAATATGCTTAGTCCTTCAAAGTGTTGGACTTCATGCATTTTATTTTAGTTTTATGTGTTAGGCAATGGTATCTACAAGGAAAGTGCTCAGGATTCAGGTTTCAGAATTTACCCTCAAATGTGAATTTACTTGCTTCATGTACAGTGACCAAGACCGCATTTCTGGGTAGCCATCCACCACTGGTCATCAGTTAAAGTGTTTATTAAAATCCCAATTCATCTTTGAATACAACTTCCAATCACCTTTTAATGTTCCAATTCTCCACAAAATTTAATTGATAAGTAAATAATTATTCATTTTTATTAACTATGTGACAGCAGAATTGTCATCCCTGTAAAGTTTCTCTTTAATAGATGAATGCAGCAGCCCAAAACGATGGCCTCCATTAAACCCAAATTAAAGTCTTATTTATGATATTCAGTTTTTATATTTTTCTAAACAGAAGGTTAACTTCTAGGCCAAAGAAGGCCACCAGTACCTTCTGAGCTAATATTTCTTTTAAAAGATCTGTTTCAAGAACATTCATACTTTGATTCATTAGTTTCCTCCATGAGGCAATAAGAAGATGCCTGTTTAAGAGACACTGCAATGATAAAAATAATAATGTCTGAGTAATACTGGGGGTGGTGTTGCCAATGTGTATTGAGGAGGCATTTGAGTGAAACTGTGTTGCCAAGTTTGCAGGTTTTTTATTACAGTGATTAATAGAAATAGTTGTTCTCCTGAATTCAAGGTTGTTATTCTGTCTAGGTTTACAAAGCCTGTTCAACAGGAGCTGTGTACACATGTTTAGGTGTAAATGAGGGGGCCACTGGCTGATTTCCTGTTCTTAAATGTGATTGAATACAGTGTGGCATTTCTAAGGAACACTTTTTTTTTTTCTATCTCATCTATAAGAAAGCTCAAAAGTATGTTTTCTTCCATTTATTTGTTTGTTTTAGAATAATATCAATTGAATTAAAAATCTCAGGCAATGGTATCAGAGAGGCCAACACTGTCCTCCTGTGTGTAATATGGGATTCTCCCATGTCTCCCCTCCATCTAGATAACACCCAGAAACAGTATGGGAAACTCTTAACAGATGGAGGACTTTTCAGCCTAAAACTGTCTGCAGAACAGAGCTCAGCAGCAGCAATGTGTTTATTTGAAGGCAGGTCCCTTGCAGAAGCATGGGATTGAGCAGAGAAGGATTTTCTCTCTCAGAGCTTCTCCTCAGGACTTGGTTGCACTGTGTTGTGCAATCAAGGGGGGTGATTGTGTCTTTGACAAGGTCTGTGCAGAGACAAGTATTTCACAGAAGCTGAGACTTCATACCACCCCTGGCTGCTGGCCAGACACGTCCATGTGCCCACACATCTCTGCTTGCAGCAAATCTCACCTGGATGAATGCAATCGTTTTCAGGAATGAGATGTCAGTCCAAAGCTTAAGAAAAGGAAGCAATGCTTCCCTGGCTCCAAAACTCCCACTGATCAAGGGAAAAGGGAACTAACTTGGGGAGCTTGTAATCTTTGCTTTGAATAAGGCTCTCATTAGGAAAGCTTCTCATGCTTGGGTGAGTGGATTGAGCTGGTCTGAGAGACAGAAAATAAAGTGGTATCTCAGAGCCTCTTCCGAGGCTACAGAATGAATGAGCTGTGGTAGCAAGTGAAGAAGAAACCATCGCGAATGTTCCCCTAATCTGAAACCTCTCCTGGACGTTCATCTCGGGGCCAGTATCTGTAAGGAACAGCTGGTCATGGCAGAGGGTAATGGGACACTGGAACTTGCAGTTCGATCCTTTAGCATATCTAATTATTAAATTGATTTCAAAAGAGAAGGAATATGTAATATGTCTAATTGAAGCAGGAGATGGTGCTTTCAGTTTAGCAGAGCTTCCTCAAAGGGTTGCATGAAGTCTAAAATTAATACTCGTCTTTTTAAATTTATGGTCTCCTTATTAACAACCCTACCACAGCTTAAATATCACACATTTTACATTTTCTGGGATAACATGCAGCACAACATTTTGTGGCTGCTTTAACAAGCTTAGAAACTCATATTGCAAAAAAAAAAAAAAAGAAAAAAAACCCCCAAACCAAAACAAACCTCATCTGCAGACTGGATAAAATAAGCAATAAATCCAGAGTGAAAACATTTAAATGGCAGGCAAAGCCCACTGTAAAAGAAACCTCCATGGCAATAAAAGAAAAGTCTTTGAACTCCTGTAAGTGATAACAGTTTTAAAATCTTAATGCCAATACCCTGCCTAGTAGGGCAACAGCCTTTGCAAGCACAGGTCAGTGTTCCAGCTGCTGTGTGTCACTGCTTCGTGTGTCAGCCAATTCTCGTCCCTTATTTCCCTGGCGTGGTAAAGCTGATGAGGGACAGAAGCTGATTGAAAACTGTGGCGCCCAATTTTTCAAAGAGCAAGTGTTATTTAATGTTCAGCTGGAAATCTGCATGTGGATTTAAGTCTGGGCCGATACTTTAATAATTACTCTGGCTGTTATGTTTCCCAGAAAGAGGTCGATCCAAGGGTTGTGTCAGACTCTGAAGGCAATTAGAGTACCTTCAGAGCAGATTTTGTTTATCATTGTAGTTGTAACAAGTATTTTTTTTTTTTTCCCAGCCTGTTGGGCTATCTAAAATATGACAAGGGATATTACTTAACAACAGCTGGAGGCCTTTGAGGGAGCAAAGACTGACTGATTAGACTTAACTTGTCATTTTCTGATGAATTCTTTTGAACAACAAGTAACTCAGGCATGTGGTTAATGATAGTTTTGAAGGACACAAAGGGAAAATATGGGTAAAGTTAGAAGTTTATTTGGGTTATAGATTAAAAATAGATTAGAAATCAACTGGAAAGGTAAGTAGAGGATGCTTTAAAAATAATGCAAATGCTATAAAATAAGCCACAGTTGCTTTGCTTTTTATAAGGCATCTTTATATGTACTGTTATGAAAAATCCTGTTTCAAATTGTTTAGGAAGTACTAAAATCAGGTGTGAAATGAGTTTTGTAGTCGATGAAAATCTGAGGTTCTAACAATTGACCTTTGCTATGACACAATTAGAAAAGTGTAAAGTTTCAAACAAAAAATACAGAGGAAAAAATCAGACAAAAATAGAATTTCCATCTGATTTAGGAAATCTAGGTTACAAATACCAGCTTTATTTTTAGAAGAAGGACTGGGACTCCCCAGATCAGAGCAATTACTTCTACTGTATTCTTCAAGGAAACCTGAATGTTGCCATCACAGGCTTTTGTTTTTGACTAATTGTAATTTTGCAACGAAACACAGTTTTGGCTGTTGCCTGTGTTGAGTGTGAGGGTGGCAGGCGGTGTGACAGTGACACTCCATCCCCACAGTAGCCCCGTGAGGATGCTGCCAGAGGGTTGTACAAATTAACTAACATCTGATCACACAGGGGCAGCAGGTGTGATCAGTTCACAGCGGGTAGAAATATCACACAGGGAAATCAAAATGATCACAAGTGTTGGAGAAGCAGCAGTGGGATGAAGTTCAACTGCTCAAAATGCAAACTCACCTGTGGTTTTTGCCATTCTGTAATAGTTGGGAACACAACTTGATGGGAGAAAGAGGACATAGACATGGGAGCTGATCAGGGAAATCATGAGTCAAACATAAGCCTGTGTTGTGTCAGGGAAGATATTTTCATTGGGAAAGAGTGAAGAATTTAATAGCCCAGCACTAGACTCCCTGAAAACTCACCTGGAATACTGACTGCCATGCTAGTTAAACTTCTGCAGAGTAATGCACTCAGACTGGGAGAGATTCAGTAAAAAACTATTAGTTATGATAAGAAAAGCCATAAAGAATCAGACTAAAGGCATTTGCAGTGCAATAGAGGGTTTCTGATGGTGACCAAGAGTAAAAGCTTAACAAAGAGTGTAAGATAGTATAAGCATGAGTAATAGTTCCCCAAAACACTGTCAGCCTTCAGCAAATTTCAATTTAAAACTTCCTGAGCAAGAGGCATTGTCTCTGCTTTTTCTTTCTTCCAACAACTGTTTCCTCTGCTGGATTTCCTCCCATACCTTCTTCTACTCACTGTGCTTTCAGCTTGCTTTCAGCATGTCTGCAGCAGCAGGAATTTCTGCAGACACAAGATGGGGGAGAAATATCAGCTTTTGCTTCTTTGGAAACCAATCCTTTTTAATTCCTCTAATGTCACTAATTCTTATTTTTAAGAAGCCAATAAGCAATCATTTCTTGTTCATTGCTTTCTCCCTAGCAGAGATCTGGGAAATGGAAGTGCCTGTCTTACACCAAGACAGCTTGGCTTGTTAATTTTAACACAATTAAGGATGAGGGAACACAACTGCGATCTATAAATGGGGACAAGGCTACACACCAGTGAGGAGCAAGAGCAGTTTCAGTTGAAGAAAACTTTTGTCCAAAGAACAAAAGAATATTGAGAATGAATAAATTTAAGTTGAAAAGTAGAAGAAAGGTTTTAGCCATTAAGAGAGTGAGATCCTGGGATAGTCTACCGGTCATGGGTTTGCTTTTATTGAGCTATATTTGAACAAATAGATCTATTAATTTTGAAGAAAACATCCTCACTTTTTCCTGGGAGCCCAGGAGATCAGTTGTATCAGGTGTGTTAAATTTGCACATGGTTTGCTGAGCATCTCTTCAGGTTGCCTTTGAGACTCTTGTCTGAATAGTCATGACCCATTTATAGGAGGATGAAGCATGGCCTTCTACTCATGTCTGCAGAGATATTTGAATGAATGACCCAGATGCTTTAATCACTCAGATATCCCCCTTCCTGGAGGGGGTGGAGAGAATCCTGAGTGATTTAAAGATAGAGCATACACTTAATTAACAAAACATGTCATATAGCACAATGGCAAAGGAGCCCACCTGATGAGTTGGGAAGGCTTTTCCCATTTTCTGCCCTTTTCTTTGGGAATGAAAAGTAGTTTTAAGAACCTGCTCAACTCTTGTCACTGCAGGACCATAACACTACACCTCTCTCCATAATGCTTTATCCCCTCCAAAACCTCCTCTGATGGAGTTTTGTTCCAACACTTCCCCCAGGGGACTTTGCTCTCCTGTCTAATAAATTTCACAGTTAGCAAGCTTTCTCTGATGCTTTGTCACTCACAGCCACATATGAATGGATAAAGAGCTGCCTTCAGACGTCAGAGATGAAGAGAACTTATGCACATGGGAACAGTCCCAACAGGAGTGAGATGAAGGACTACTGCAAATATCAGCAGTGTGGTTACCTTTGCTCACCTTACAGAGCAGAGATCTAGCAGGAAATGCAAAGGTGTGAATTTCAGCACTTGTGAAAATGCCAGTTTTACAGCCTTAAATAGCAAATTCTTCTGCCTTGCCACAAAACAAATATAGCAGGATGTCCACTGTGAGAGTTTTCTCACAAGTAGGCGTCAGCCCAAGGGTGAGAAATGGTAAATAGGCACCCAAGGTGGAGAAGAAGTGGTCTTTCGTCCTCTGAGTGACAGAAATTGAAGCAGGGTCACCAGTTTATTGCACTGTTGACGTTTGACACGGATCAAATGAAAACACTTGGTTGTTATGAATATAGGTTCATTTTAATATGGCAACAGAAGATTTCTTTTTCAATGACCAGCCACTGAAATCACCCTATCACCTGCCAGTGGATTTAAAAACAATGTCACGGAAGGTGATTTGGGCTGAGATGTCATCTATAAAATATTTATTATAATGAGATATATGGTTTTCAGTCACTTAGTGCATCCTACAGTAGCTGCTAGATGGGTTAAAGACCAAATTACTCAGTCCTAATGTCATACACAGCTCTTGCACAGTATTTTTATTGCTAATTACTTGGTGGCATTATATTCACATAAAATAAGACCAGTATGGACATGGCTGTTTGGGCAGCCAGGTTGGACCTTTCCTGTGCAGCTCTTTACCTTGTCAATGGAGGTGAATCACTAGTTGAAGCAAGATCCAATCTGAAGCTGGAGTGTTTAATTACCCTTGAAAAATGGAAAGGTCAAAATAGGACAGGAACGACAAAGTCAATTGAGCATCTGGACAGAGTCCAAGCTTCAGTCCTGACTGTCATCTCCTTGCTTCTTCTTTTGGAGGAGTCTACATTTCAGTGTAGTTGTAAGAAGATATTTGCACTGTATTCTGTAGCTGTGTCTCTATTTTTCTTTTTCCCCCTCTCCTTTCCTTCTCCTCTTCTTCCCGCTTTCCTGTGCCTTCTCCCCCTTCTCCTTCCTCCCCTCTCTTGTTGTCTTCTTTCTTACACGTGAAAACTCAGAATCCCCTCCCCTCCCCTCCCCTCCCCTCTCCTCCCCTCCCCTCCCCGGCTGGGATGCAGCCTGTGGGTGGGGATAAGCATCAGGCCCAGTGAGGGGATCCAGGATGACACAGCCTGAGATATCCATGGGCTGGCACTGAGGTGGTCCCTTGAGCCAGCAGCCAGACCCCCAGTGTGTGGGGACTCTTGTGGCCCTGCCACATATTCCACTCACAGATTTTATCTGTGGACACGCACGTAGGATCTGTACATCAAAACACTTTGCATACGCGCATCTGGTGCATAAATATGCAGACAGAGCGGCACACTGACAGAATCAATTAAAAGCTCTCTCTGCAACACTCAAGTTTTGCTGATCGTTAATCACAGATGTCTGATATCTTTTTATCCCAAGTCAAAGCTTCTCTGTCTCCTTTACAGCAATCAATACACCGGGGTCGTCTCCCAAAGTCCACGGATTTTTATTTCAGCGATCTGCCAGGACAATAGCTGTATGATCCTGACCCACGTAAGAGGCTTTGGGTGACGCGTGTGAACGACTGCTTGTATTATATCTATAATTCATTTGCAGCTTGGTCTCTTGAGGGAGCAGGGGGAATCATGGCAGCTGTTTAACAACCCTCAGTTACAACTGAAAGTAAAGGGAGCCACAATTCAGCCGAAACATTATGTAAAGATTGTGCTCACTGGGCCAGGGAACCTGAACTAACATGTCTATTTTTGTGAGGAGTGTTGGGGGATTTTTAATGACTGTAAGATCCTTGATTTTATGGCTCAGTCAGAAATACAATAGCCATAATAACATATTGTAGTGATAGTATTCTTACAACTACCAAGTTTTAAGGATGTGTGAAAGGAAAAGTTACTGTAGAGAAGTAATACCATTTATTAGACCAACAGAGACACCTGGAAAAAAGCAGATGAGTTTTCAAGCACATAGTCCTTTCTACAATTCTCAATCAGAGAAAATAGATGAGAAACTAGGTAGAGCAAGGTGTAACTGCTCTCAGTTTAACAGTTTCACATTAATTGTTTCAGACAAAGTGGCTGATGAAAATGAGGCCCCATGGGACAGAGAGGGATGTGTTATTACTGCCCCAAGAACCATGTGAGCAGCAGGATGTGGTACATGTGGAAAATGGCAGTGCTGCACCAAATCTAGCATGTCACAGAATCATGGAATGGTTTGGATTGGAAGGGATCTTAAAGATTGCTACAACCCCTCTGACATGGGCAGGAACACCTTCCACTAGACCAAGTTGTTTTGACCCCATCCAACCTGGCCTTGAACACTTCAAGGGATGGGGCAACCACAGCTTCTCTGGGCAGAGTAAGTGGGCATAGCTGACCCTGCTCTGACTGCAAGGTAAACTGCTTTGGCACTTAGAGTGATTTAAACTGCTGTGTTTCACCTTTTTGATGATCTGGTTTTGCACACAGCTTGGGGAGTTTAGCTGATGCTCCAAAATCCATTGAAAACCTGAAAAGCAGATTAAATGCTTCTATTCAAAGAGAAAGAAAATGAAACACTTAAACTCAGCCCTCTGTAACAGTCAAGAAGATATGGGAAAGAACAGGGACCAACGCAGAGCAGATTTCTAAGCAGCTGCAGAAGTACCACAAGCTTGCAGATCTCAGATGATGTATTTGGGGTTTTTTATCCTCATAGAGGAAGTAGTAAATGTAAAAAATATAACACATGTGAACTAAATCATTAAATAGCTTTCACAGGGGAAGAGCTGACCCAGGCTATGAATCACTGTCTCGGGGAAGAGGTGTTTGCAGGGGTGGTGAGACAGAAGATGAGTGGGGTTGGGTGGGCTGGATGGACCTCTGACCCTGGCCACCAGGGCTGTTTGCATGGTCTCACTGGCCACTCTGAACACTGCTCTACTCTGGTTCTTTCTGGTTCACAGCCATGAACCCAGAACAGAGTCAAGGCACCTCTGCTTCCTGGTACTTGTCTGAGCTGTGCCTTGAGTCCTTTATGAGTTTTCCACCTGCCTTTGCTCGACTCCAGGGAAACCAATGGCTCTCTGCCAGCTTTTGTCAACAGCACGTGCAAGGACAATGTTTGCAAGACAAAATAACTGGTGTTAAGATTTCTCTGTAAAGAAGAAGAGGTTGCTTTATTAAAAGGTCGGTTCTGCATCTAAGAGGTTAATAAGTATTTGCTGCAACTCATCAATGTCAGACTAAAACCAAACAGGAAAATGGCAATCTCTTTCTCTTTTGTAAAGGAACTTGTTGAAATAACTGCCTAAGTCTGTCCTCTGTTTACTAAAACAGCTTCGGAAATCTCTAAATCCATTTATCCTGAGGATTATCATCATCTGGTTTCCAGACAACATTCTCATTTCCTCCAGTGAGGTTTTCTGATACCTTAGGCCATTAGCTGTGGTATTGATCTTTCCTTAATACGTGAGAATTCCTACAGCAAAGGCAGCTCTGCATCTAAAAAACCCCAAGCCAAATCTGTTTTTATCTGAATAGCCAGAAAAACATTTTGTTAGATACAAAATGTAACATTCTGTAGCTTTTGTTTATAATAAATGTATTAGGGCAGGCTCTAAAGACATCCTTCACAGAAAAGACTGAGCCTGTTATCATCCACTTGGGGAAATTCTGTTCCAGAAACAAAATCCTGTGACACACCAGTCCTTCAGCTCCTAGTCCTATGTCTCAGCCCTGGGGAAAGAGATAATGGGCAGTACTTGGGAGTGCAGCCTCTGAGATTTCACCTGGCTCTTCCTACCCCAAAATACACCCCCCTGACAAATCCTGTGCATCAGTCCATATAAAAGTAGTAACCAAGACCTTTATTACTCATCCTAAATCATCTGACATGGATTGTCAGGCTGGTGCCTCTCTAACAGAAATAGAGAGAAGAAACCTTAAGCAAGAATCTCATAAAAGAAATCGCCACACCTTTACTTATTTTTTCCTGCTTTACAGGCCTGTCTCCCCCTCTGTCTCCCACTTACTAGGCAATGTTTGAATCCCACAGTTACTCCTCTATTAAAGGAAAACAATCCAGTAAACTTAGGAAGAGGGAGATGAAGACAGATGGGAAAGGAGGTAAGAGTGTTTGGACCATTTGGACAGTTGTGAATCTATTGCTACTTCTAAACTAATGGGAGCTTGTTGAAAAGCTTAAGTTTCTCAGAAAAAAAGTTTTCTCTGTAGCTGTAATCCACAAGGCAGAGAACAAAGAGCTAAATTCATTCACCTTAGCTATTAGGACAAACTTGTTTTCCCAATAGTTCAGCCAGAATCTCTGTAAAGACAACCCTTGTTCCCCCCACCTCCAGCAGCACAACCTTCAGCAAGTCTCTCTCTCTGTTAAACATATGAGTCACCCAGCCCTATACAGAGTTCATGGGAGGAGAGAGGTTCCCCCAAACACTGCAGAAAGAAGATTGACTAAAAATGCCTGGCATGGAATAGGAAAAAGATTGCTAGAATTTGCTTCTTACCACTTTGGACTTCTTTTGGTGCTTGAAGCATAATTTTCGGCAGTTACAGAGAAGTGTGATTTAAAATTTCTTAATCAGAAGAATCCTTCAATGTATGAAAGTCTTCATTAACACCTAGAAGCAGTCATTATGGTCAAAAAAATCAAATTCGGGTGCCTTAAGTAAGAATAAGTATACACTTTATCAGTTTTTTCAGTATGTCTGAGCACCTACAGATAACATTTAAGACGAGTTAATTACAGGATCCTAAATATGGATTAAAGGATTAGTTTTAGACATCATATTGTGGAAAGTTTAGCTTATGTAACTTACCAGGGCCACATGGAAAGTTGTTGGATTTAGATGTAGAATCACAAATCTTCTTAAACAGGAGGAAGGATGCAGCAAAGGATCCAGGTTTGTCTTCCTTGTTTGCCACAAACTACTTCTCCCCAAAACCCAATAGGGAATTAAAAACCACAGGACTTAGTGTTCTTTATCTGAAGTTTCTTTCTTAATTGTATTAGCAGTTAGGAGTGATCCTGCAGTATAACAAACCAAAACTCCAACCAACAAAAAAAACTAATCCCCAAACAAAACAGTCATTTTAGGCTATAGACAGATGCTCAGTGTGCAGCCACCTCTGCCAGCTGATGATATTATCGTGTTCAGCTGCTATTTTGCAGCTCTGAATTTGTATCCCTCTCCCTTTTCCCTTTCTGCAAGCATTTTAGCTCTTCTGGCAAAATGAGTCCTGTGAACACTCCCTAAACAGTAAAAATAGGTGATTAGAGTTGTTTCAGCTAGTTGTAGTTGAAGAGCATAGATGTAACAGTGCTGAAATGGGGGTGGAGAACAAGTAATTTTTGGCTACAAACAGTAACAGCTTCAACATAAAGAAGAGAAAATTTGGAAAAGGACACTAGTTTTACAAGCTGAACATACTGAGTTCAACCTCACAGCCCTCAAACTAATTACTCTGAGATAAAACAAGTGGATTTTATCTTTCCCTTAAATAGTGAAGATAATCTGGTAGTGATTTAACAGTAAATGTCACAGCAAACAGATTCAGGACTAGAACTCAGCCAAACAAGCAGTGTTCTTTCCCATGCAGTGTTTTTAAACAAATACCTGTGCTTTTCTTTATTAAAAGTTTCTTTCTGCCTCGCCTCTTCCTCTCCCAAATCGTGCCAGTGAAAACTGCATTTTCAGAAGTGTATTTAGTTATATGCAATATCAGCCAGGGTCAAAGATCCTCCTTTGCTGTTATTTCGAGCCCGGTTGCCAAAGAGGAGCTGCACAAAATGTCAGCCCGCTCGTGGCCTGTGAGGGCTGTACTGGAGCAGCACTTCAAAGAGCAGCTCAGGGGGAAATTCGTTCTCAGCTCACTGTGGGGGCCCCTGTGATTCACAGAGCCCCCGCTGGCGCTGGCGACAGCGACGTGGCCAGAGCTGTGCATGGCTCCGTGTGGGGAATAAGTCTCTAACAATTCACACAAATTAAACCTTCCTACATCAGGCGAACTTTGGATACCTGCTGGAAATCAGAGCAGCTCGTATCCCCCCTATTATGCAAATAACACAATGAGGAGGATAGAGTGGCAAATGTGGTCAGTAAGGCGTTCGCAATCGTATTTACCTGCAGCTGGCGTTGCGTGGTCCATGAAAACGTTATAGCAAAACCCAACAGAGTTCTTACAGCTGCCTGGAATGAGCATCTTTAAAGTAGTACAGTGAAAATCAGAAGACATGGGGTAGAACCATGTTACTTTTGAAATATATTTTTCCATTAAGATAAAATATTTATAGAAATTAGATCAGCTAATGAGGATTTAATTTTGGAGAAAACTCATAAAATGCCAGTCATATCAGGGCACATTTTTCTCTCTTTTTGGAAAATTTCTAAAGGGAAAGTTTATGAAACAAAGAAAAGTGAATTGAAATCATTCATGGCAAGTAATAAAGATGTTGAAAACAAAATGTTGATTTTTCTGTCTCAAATTGAGTTTATGGATCACCCCAAATAAAGGTATTTTGGGGGTGAAAGGAAAATTTACTTTCAGTGAGAATATTTACCTTATATTGTATCAATCTGAAATAAATTTTATTACTGAATTTCCTCACAGAGGAGAAATATTCCCGTAACAGACACCTCTGCGATATGGACATGGGCAGCAGTGCTGTGCCAGCTGCAAAGGAAGGGTTATTTCTGGTGAAGTTTTGCATTTCCTTTGGTGCTCCTCTGTGATTAGGGACCCTGAGCGATGAGAGGAGGTGACCTATCTTGAGAAGCTGATGAGGTTATCACTGCCAGTTCACTTCCCCCTTCCTCCCTCCCCAATCTGCCCTACTTTACCCTCATCCCAGTCACCAATAACTAAACTACTTTTCAAACAGCACCAGGACCACAGGGCAGAATGTTAAGGAAAGCAGAGTTGGCGGTGAGTTTCTATAAAATGTGATGCTGATGGCTGCAGTGATGAGGAGCCTAATGGATGAGCAGCTCAGATGTCTTGCTGTGAAGGGCAAAGGGGCTGCCAGAGGCAGGACTTTGTCTGTTGGCATCTTAATTGCCAGATTTCAGAACTGCACATAAAAATGCAAGCCCTGATGCTGCCCCTGGCAGCGTCTTGGAGTTGGTCTGATTCCCACCAGCCCAGAACACAGTGAAGAAAAGCTTTGAAAAGCAGGGAATGATGGTCTTGTGGAGAACAGAATCAAAATTAGGAACAAGATCTATGAATTAACTGTAAATTTCAATAGCTACAGTAAAAAAGATGAGGCAATAAAAGCAAGTGGCAGCTAAGGAGTTGGCTGTGGATCCCATACGGCATAAGTCCACTCCATTAAGAGCAGACTAGGGCTGAAGTTTGCACAGACAGCAAGAGAGGTAATGTAGAGAATGGCACTGAGGGCAGTGAATGGAAATTCCCATCTTTTTAGTGACTTTACACTGCCAACATGTACATCACAAACTTCTCTACACATGGGTTTTCCTGACTCTGAAATAGGCAGCAAATCTGAGCCAAGTGTGGCTGCAGACTTACAGCAGGACCTGAGGCAGGACCTTGCACAGATCAGGCAATGGGGGCTGTCCAGGGCTTGGAGTAGCACAGCTTTTGGAAACCCAGTGTTGGAAGGCAGTGGCAGCTTGTATACTGCAAGTTGCTTAATGTCCTCAACTAGAAAATGTTATTTGACTATTTGTATCTTCCAGGAGCTGAAAAAAACCCAAAAAAACCCTCAAAAAGATTTCTGTAGCTATACCAGATGCAAGACTGCAAGCAAAAGTGAGCTTTTGGAAGCAGAAGTTGTCTGGAGAGGTTGTGCATTCTCTATCCCTGGAGGTTTTTAAGGCTTGACTCAATAAACCCCCAAACAACCTCCTCTGATTCCAGAGCTGACCCTGCTTTGAGTAGGAGGCCAGGTTACAGAACTCCTGAGGTCTTTTCTAGGCTGAATTATCTTATGTTTCACTTTTTATTTTCTAGTACCAATTAAAGTGAAACAGTACCAAAATATGAGCAAGAGAATTTATGCAATTACTTACTGGTCCCTTGGTATTGCTAATGAGTGCAGAAACATAAAAGATCCCACACCCCTCAGAGGATCTTGGAGATGGATCTAAGGAGAGGATGGCTCATATGCAGGGCATGATTCTTCAGGGGTTTAGCAGCATCAGTCCCCACTCAGTGCACCAGTCAAAGACTCAAGGCTTTCTGCTGTGCTTTCCACACCCACCCTACACACTCCCTTCTGTCTTTGTAACTTTTGCTGTGAGATGCAGTGAAGTCTTCCTTTCACCTCCCTGTCAATATTTATTGTGCATGTGTAATTTGAATATTTTAAGACAATGAAATAAAATTCATGTCTGCATTCATCAAGCCCGATATATCTGCAGCATAAAAACTGAATACAGAACAACTTAGAACTACCAGAGGAGACAGTGAAATAGATGAATCTCTGTGTAATAAATGAACAACTTCTTAGTCATAGCAGTGGTGCCAGTGGGGAAAAGGGATTGTGGCATCCCAGGTGCCTCAGAGAAACCCTTTTCTGGCAATTACACAGCTTCAGGGTTGGCAAACGCCAAGGATTCATCAGCAAACAATATTTGTGTTCATACTTCTACATTGAACATGTGGAAACACTCTTGTGGAAAGTGCCATTTTAAGGTCTTGTATCCTTTTAAAGGAGCAGTTTTGTAAGTGAAGATCATTTTAGGTTTAAGGATTAGAAATGGCCTGCTAGGCTTGAGCTGCAGGAAGTGACTTATGGCTACTATCTGGAAAATGCAGTTCACCTGAAAATGATTATCATAAGATTGTTTAAGTATCACTGGCTAACATGAACAGTCTTGATTAAGGCAGTTTTTAGGAGGTGCATTGCAGGATATAGAGATTCAAAGAAAAACTGTTTTCCCAGATCTGTCCACATATTTGCATGATCAGTCAGACTCTCCTTCTCCCTTCAATATTATTATGATAATGGTGAATTCATTTGCATAAATTATTAGATATTGAGTGGGGAGACAGAGTGTGAGAAAAAAAGGAGAGAATGTGTCTCAGAAAATTCCTCTGGGATCACTGGGGGAGGGTACCAGGAGGGAGTTGAAAATTGGGACAATTTAAATTAGTCATTGGCAACTGAGAAAGTAGAACAATACCCGAGACACATAGTGAAATGTGGAGGGACAGGAAAAGAAATCTCTGGGTACAGATACAGAGATGTTCCTGGGCCTGCTTTAGCAGAGAATTCTCAAGTACATAAGAGCTCAAAGCATGTAGAAAATTTAAGGAGAAAGAGAAACTAAAGTGAAAGTTTTATTATTATTTTCTTGTAATAGCCAAAACAGGGAAAGGTATCTCACCCACCACAGATTAGAATAAATGAACTCCTATGGGGATGAAGGGAACCATTTTAAACCATCCAGTTTGACTGCAGATGTCAACATCCCAAGTGAATTTGTAGTCTTGAGGCTGGAATCTTACTCGTGCTCTACAGAAGTGGGAGAGGAGCCAAACACATCAATGTCACATTGAAAACCAGAGCCCTGGGGAAACAATCCTTCCCAAGAAACTCCCACTGGATACTGAATTGTGAATCATATGTGATTTATACTTGTGCTTTGATTACAGCTAGTTCGGAATTATTTTTAGCTTTCCATTCAGAAATTAAAATTCATCAGAAATGCCTTTTTTTTTTTTTTTTTTCTGCTCCTCTAGAACTTAGATGCTTGAGTGGAGCAAATCCTCAGGTAATATTTCTGAGCAAAACCAGAGAAATATAGAAAGGTGCAGAAAAGCCAAGACAGTAATGACACCAGCTGGAAACTAAGTTTAGAGGCAGATCTTAGTCCAGTGCTATAAGCAAGCAAGAAAAAATCTGAGCCAATATTCCTCCTACATCCAGTTTAGCCTATTGGTTATTCTGGTTAATGCAATATTGGGCTGTGAGTGTCTCTGTGGGCTGCTGTCTGATTCTCATCAGGTCATGAAGGGCTCTGAAAAACTTGCAGTGTTGTACACCATCACTTCTCTGGAGCATCTCTCCTAGCCATTTCTCAGCTGCAATCTCTCGATTTGCTTATGTCTATTTTTGTTCAGTGTTTGACTTCAAACAGTGACACACATCCTTCCAAAAAAAAAAGTTAAAAAAAAGAAAAAAAAAAGGGAAGGAGGTACTGGGATAGTCTAAGTCAACATGGACTCAGTAATTCATGGATTTATAGTTTCTCCCTCCAGCAGATTCCATTCCAAGAGGACATGAAAATTACAAAGTGCCTACAGTCCCTTCCTTGTATTTAGGATCCCTCTAGCAGGGCTCTACATTTGCATTTTTTATCCCCTTCTGTCTGTTGTCTGGCTGTGGTTGTAAAAGAGAAGACTGAGGTTTTGTGTTTGACTTCTAACTTCACCTCTGCAGTGTGCAATCAGGAGTGTTTCAGGCAGAAAGAACACGGGTGAAGTTTCATGTTTGCCTTTTGTTCCACATGAAAGAAAAGCACACATCCTGTAGTTCATCAGTGAAGGTTATTCCTCTTGGCTTTCTGCTGGCTTCTCCCCTTACTCGTGCCTTAAACTCTACTTTATTCACTTTCCTGGAGTTTAACGTGTCCAGGATTGCCTAGGTGGCAATGAGGAGAGTTAGTGGTGGGCATGGTGCTTTCCAGCTACCCTGACTTCTGACACCCTCTGTCTTACCTGATTTTGGCATAACAGAAATCTCACATCTGTACACACACCCCCTTAGTTTAGCCCATGAAATATTCACAGGTTATACAAGTATTATAATTAACATTCTGACACAGAAGGTGAGACCAAGACATAAAAGTGGAGTCAGCAACTGTGCTCTTGGCAGTGCCATCCTCCTGAGCCCACACTGGTTTGGCACTGCAGGAGGACACCACGAGAACTCGTTTCAGGGAGGAATATGGTTTTCAAGTCCAGGTTTGTTCCAAGTCAGAATGAAACCCAACAAAAATATTGGTAAGTTCCATGAATGAAAAGTTCAGGGAGAAATGAAATACTTTTTTCAGAACAGAACATCTTGGTTTATACATTCCATTTTTAATCCACTGCAATTTTTTTTTTTTTTTTTTTTTTTTTTTTTTGGTCAGGACTAAGCACAGAATAGGAAATAAAAATCCCTTGTTTTCAAATGTCAGAAATGGGACAGACTGACACTGCTATCACACCTCTCCCCTTCTACACTTCCTCATCCCTTCCCAGATCATCCACATGAAATTCTGGCAAAAAATAGATGAGATTTTCCATATGTGAAGTAAGTGACAAAAGCACCCACGCCAGGTTCTGATGAAATCTACTGTCATCCTGATTTGACATGACATTGCCAAGCAAGGTGATTGATCTGTAGGGTCTATCTTACAATGACAACTACAAAGTTGGGAGATCTGGCTACCAACCAGAAAATGTACTGGTAGACTTAAAGCAGTGTGTCAGCAAGTCCTAAAGTTCTGCTTAGACCTGACAGCCTGTTATCAACTATATCTTCATACCATTGCTGCTTTGCTTCACAGGGATAGTGTCAGGGTGTGTCTGTGCTGGACTCTGATGCTTGAAAAGGTGCATGGGCAGAACCACCGGAGTAGCAATTGTGCTGATGGAACGAGTTGCTGTTCCAGAGCCAAGTGTCAGCTGGGAAAACTGCCACAGTTCTGCACTGCAGATGTCCGAGTTTCAATATATGAAAACTCAAAGACTTTATTTTCTATTAGTTTCTATGTCCACAAGCACTTTTTAATGCAAAGCATTATCAAATACTGCAACAGCTCTCTGTGTACTTGGTCTTGACCCAGGACTGCCATTTTTTCCATCAGGGTTTGTCAGAAGTGAGGGCAGGCAGGCTGTGGAGTGTATGGGCAGCCAGCCCATCTGTTGCACCCTGAAAGTGTCAGCCTGTAGTGCAAATGCCCAAGACTGCCATACTTATTCTTGGGTTTTCCTGGATGTAAATCTGTGCAAATGCAGTTTGGGTGCCCTGCAAACACATATGGAGCAAAAGCTGGCCTCTCTAGGAAGCATTTGTCATGCTAGGCACATGCTGTAGGGCTGTTCAGCACATACCCTGAGTTTATACTCACTCTGCCCTGGGTCTACCCAGACAGTAGCACCTTTTCTGATACAGTGACCAGATACAGAGCCTTGCAGATGTCCTTCAGTTAGCTCATGGTCAGCTGGGCTGCTGAGGTGACTTCCATCAGCCAAAATGAAGGAAACACAAACAGGGACGGAACATGAGGAGCAGTGCAGACACACAAGAATGCAGGAGGGCTCAAGCTCATGAGCTCTGGTACATCAAACCAATGGGTTCCCTTTTGTTAAATTCTCCTCTGAGACCTCCAGTATTTCATCTTTGCCATTATCTCCTATTCCTGTGATTGCTTGCCTATCCCATCCTCTTCTCCCACTTCTCCCTCCCATCTTACTGCCCCTTCATGTGTGCCTTTGCTTGTTCCTTCTTAGATCGCTTGTGCCTGCCTTCTCTTTCTTTCCTGGGCTGGAAACCAGGCAGTGCCTCTGATTTCTGCCAGATAACCCCATTCAGGACAGTTCTGGGCGCTTGACATCCAGGGATGTGTTTCAAGGCCACCTTGAGGACAGTGTCTCATTGAGCTTTCTCTCAGTAAGAAGTACCTCGCTGGTTAGAAAACACTGTTCTGCAGCATTGTATTTGAGTTAGATTGTCTGTGAGGGGCAATCCGTGTCCCTCTCTGCTGGGGGAATAATTCTGGGAATGGACTGTCTCCCTGTCTAACGCAAGCTCATCTTGCTGTCCCAGACTCCTTTGCCAGTGGGAACAAGTTTCTTCATTTTGGGAGACAGTAGTTGAGAAAAAAGGTCTGCTGTTCTGTCCCACTGGACACTTGTGAAGGCCCTGGGACATGGACTTGTCTTCCAAAGGAGAAAGTCTCACCTTATACAAAGCTGTTCTCAAAGTCTTTCAGAGCAGGTTTTTCCCATTGAATTATAACAGGATCCAGGGCCAGATCTGCCACTGAACTGTCATTGCCACTTGCTCAGCACTGTATACCAATCCTTGGAGTTACTCCACACTTGTGTCCATGTGACACTTGCTTTTCTTCCTTGCTTTCACAGTTGTATGGGTTGATGTATACACACTTCTTTGAATTGAGTGTTTCAAGAGGCATCACTTAACAATTGCAAGGACATCTATTTTCCAGGGGAAATAGTAGAACTGCCCCAAGTGTTTGCTGTGACTTTTTGGTTTTTTGACAAATCTGTCAGTCATCTGTCTAGAGGCTAAATTGCTTCAGCATCCTTTTCATCTTTTGTTCAAAAGTAACTTTTTGAAAGTATTGCTTCATTATCTCTGAACATTTACACCCTCAGTGCAAGATGATGGAATTTGTAGAACTTCCTCTATTACTTCCTTTATAAGAAAAAAAAAATAAAATGGAAAATGTGACCTTTTAAAACTTTAGGAAGGATATTGGTCTCTCCCAAGGAGTTTGGGTTGGGTTCTCTGATGCCAGAGGGCCAAGTTCAGTTTCTACATCCACAATCAGAAAAAACAAGGACAAACCTGTTTATCAAAGGGTGTTTGGTGTGAGCTTGAGGAAATAAAAAAACACACATGAAAGCCATGGAGCCAAACCACAATAGTTTATGGGACAACTTCACTAGAGGTTTTCCATGTGTTGGGGCACAGGAAAAGAAAATTGGGATTCTGGAATTCTTCTGACTTCCAGAAAATCACAGTGAGATGCCAGGAGGAAAAACTTCAACCCAACTACAGAAGAACTCTGTCTCATATAGATTTTTTTTCCTGTGTTTTTCTTCCAAGCAACTGTTACTGTGATGTACTAACATGATTGCTGCATTCAGTGTGACTCCAGCTCCGACAGCTTCTCTTGTGAGTAAGCATGAGTAGGAGCAATGTTTAATTTCTCTGTGACCATACAATATTTAACAACCTTCTAGCACAGTGAGCTGGAAGAGTGAGCTGTACTTGGTGTTCTGAAGTATTTTGGTGCAGGCTGCAGTGCTGTGCAGGTAGGTAGATAGTGTGCAACCTTTCTAAGAATTTAGCTGTTGAATTAAAAAACACCCATAACAAATAGCACACAGGCACTCTAATGTCAGACTCTTATCATTTCTAGTACCTGTCATTGTTAATTGAGTGGTAAAAGTTACTTTAAGAGTCCTAGCAGCCACTGGAGCCTATCCCTCCCTCTCCATCCATCCATTCCTCTCACCCCCGGCTCCTTCGTTTGCAATGCAAAGAAGAAAGAGTTTGGTGACATGCGAGCAGGTGTGAAGGTAGGGTGGGACTGGCAGCTCTCAGCAGTGAAGTACCTCCATCAGTAGGGAATACAGGAGAGTGGGGACAGCAGGAAAGGGAAAGATGAAGTGATCCTATTTATAAATGTATTCCCCCACTCCCTGTCTGTACTATGCAGATATCTCAGCAGTGCAGATGGATCTGCATACTGATGAAGGCATGGGGCACCTATGAAAAATGCTGGATCTGGCTGAGCTCCCTGCAGGCACCTTCTGCCTTCTCTTCTATTAGAGCCCAGCACACTTGCATTTTTCAAAGCTTGGACATGCATGCCAAGATTTGGTGTTGGTTTTTGGCTTCTGCCTAAGACCAAGGCCCAGCTTCCACTTCAGCAATCAGATAAAAGAGTGCAAAGTGACTGAACAAGAGACTGAACCTATGAGCAAGAGGTAACTTCAAATCAGCTCATCAGTAGGCAATGTGAATAGGGGAAATTGAGTATCACTACAAAAAAGGCCATGTAAATCACCAGCCAGGACGCTTGGAGAAAGCCAGCTCTGTCAAATATGAGAGATCAGCTTGCTGAGGTGCCTGGAGGGTTGTAGAGAAAAATCTGGGCAATTCCTCAAAGCCAAGGCTTTGTGCTACACCAGCACTGAGAGGAACATAACGGGGTTACTGTAGTTTCTTTCACAGTGTGTACATCTGACAGTGCCATATGAATATCAGTGAAGTGGCACAATACCCCATGGATGGGTATGAGAAATCACATATTTTCATTACAGACATCAAAGAATCCAGACGGTCAAGGATTTTTGGTTCCAAGGTACCAAACAACGCTTTCTCTGGAGCCAGCAGGAGATGTGGGTGTCCAGCTTCCCCCAATACCAGGCACTCAGTAACTGGCCTGAGACCACACCACAACCAGAGACAGATCTGCTCAGAGCTCAGGACTTGCAACTCTCAGACCACCTGCTCTTCCTGTAAGATAATCCTACCCTGTAGTCTTGTGCCAAAGTATTTGGAGAAAGAAAATGACCAGGAAGGGCAAGGTCTGTGCCACTTGAAGTTTTGAGAGACTGGATGATAAATATTAGCATCTGAAAACCCCTCAAAGGTCCCTCTAATATGCTGGCACAGATGGAGTGATCTCCTAAAGGCCAGGGCAACTGTAATCCTTGATGAGCTCCTTGGGCATTTAAGCTTCCCTTGATTCTTTTTTATCCATGACAGACTTAGCACCCTTTCCCAAATGGGTCTTATGCCAGCTCCTGGTAAACAGATTGCTGTGATGCAAGAAACATTGTCACAGCTGACTGCAGTAAACCAGACAGAAGCCAAAGACCAGAAGACTCAGAAACCTCTTAGGAGATCTTTCTGGAAAGGAGGAAAGGTTGCACCACAGTAAGCCCAAGCCGAAGCACTGGGTCAGCCAGGCTCTGCAGCTGTCAGGGCAGCAAAGCTGCTTTCAACTCCCCACGAGAGGGAGGACCCCTGCCAGAGCAGGGGAGCACCATAAACCCAGGGTCCCTCCTTTCTATCCCTGATGCTGGCTTGTTCCAAGCCACCCTTTCAGAGCAGACACATGGCCAACACAGCAGCACTCCTGCCTTGAGCAGTGCCCAGGCACCACAGGAGCAAATCTACCTTTGTTTGTAGAGGCACTTGAAATAACATCCAGGGAAATCTTGAGAAAGGTTTTGATCTTTCCTTCCTGGCATGGACCAGACATTGCTGCCAGTACAGACTGTTCAGCCCTATCAGCATGATAGATGCTCCTGCAAAGAACACAGTTTTAGCTGCTTTAGTACATATCTGCCATCACCATCTGCTATTTGTTGGCATGAATGTGTACTATAAGGAAACTAGGTTCAAGGGTAAAAAAAAAAATACCTCACCAACCTTTTAGAGTTTTAAGTTCATTCAAAGGTTTCGATTTTGTTTTGTTTCAAATATTGGATAGGCTCACACAAAGCACAGTATGTCTTCTGTTCTTGAGTTCTTATGATGTCTTCTTTCTTTTTTTTGTTGAGGATTGTTATTGCTAAATATCTTCAGACAAGGGTTCTGTCCTTACAATAAGCACTAGGAACTCAGTTAACTTGGTAGGGTAGTCCTTGCAAGGTGTAGGAGACCTTCTGAAGATGAGCACGAGATTTTTCAGATGATGTGCTTGAAAGAGTCTCACTGTATTCTTGACCAGAACTTTAGTCTTTTTTTCTTCTCTCACTAGGGTTTTCTGTCCCAGTTAACCCGAGGCAGCTAAAGAGGGCCCTGAACAGAAAATCATCCACAGGAATCCGAGAGACATCAAATAGACTCATCCCTTCTTGAAAGTAATAACACAGAAGTTTTGTGTGCAGTATTAGTGAGCAGTATTTGTAGAGTGCTTTGAAGTTAGAAAGCACTATATAAATGCTAAGTATTATTAACTACATGAATCAGTCTCCTTCAGAGAAATATAACACTGCTAAAGATGGGAGAGACATCTCTTCCTTTCTTAATGATAACCAACCCCCAAAGTTATTCATAAAAATTACTTTTAAAAATAGATCAAATGATTTCCCCATCCCGTGATAATCCCTCTGATTGCCCCCATGTTTCAGTTCACTGTATCATCTCAGAGATCAAAGGATGTGTCTGAGGCTGGCAAACCAAGCCCACAATGAAGAAAACATTCTGCTGTAGATAAACAAAATACAATTTCCAGATAACATCATGGTGCTGATCAAAATAGCTGCTTTTCCAATTAGATTTCAAAGAATTCTTAATTATTATTGATTTAATCTGGAGATGTGCAGATTTTTCCACTTAGGAACCTGTTTCACAGGGAGCTTATTACCCTGGGGATTTCAGTTACAGACAGGTTTTAGTAAGCAGCAACAGCCTGGCTGTCAGGCAGGTGACAATAAAAAGGGAATCTGTCCAGATCCAGGAGACAGTGCTATTTGTGCTTCTGTTTTCTGCAGTAATTTAGAGCACATAGCCTTACCCATTCTGAAGTGGCAGCAGACCTCACATCTGCATAAAGGCACTTGCCTTTAAGCTGTAATAGGCAGAGCTCTTAAATAAAAACTGCCTTATCTATCTACCTAGTCATCACCTCAGTGTTTCCTACTGCTTCTATACTTACTAATTCAAACCATGGGGGTCTGCCCCGAAACGTCTTCTTTCTATTCCCATGTCAGATGCTCATTTTCAGCATATATATATATGTATTTATAGGTGTGTGTGTGTATAGATATATATGTATATATATTTGTATTTTTGCATCTTGCTGTGCAGAAAAATAAATAAATAAAAGATTCTATAATGTCTGCTGGGCTGCCATGTTAAAGTCAGGCAAATCAGCAGGGTATGGGAAGAAGGGAGGCAAACTGGGACTGCAGTTCCACAGACAGGTGACATTTTGGAGCAGAACAACAGGAGATGGCTTCCTGTCAAGCAGCAATAAGAGAAGGAAGAATGAAAAATAGCCCCCCAAAGAAAATTGTTCTGTCCCAGGCAAATGATGGTGGAAGGATTTGGTAAAGTGACAGTGGGGGACTTAATGCTGTCAGGCAGGTACGACAGTGTCAGGAAGAGTGACTCAGGAAAGGTGAGTCAGAGCCAGCTGCCACCAGGGAAAATAAGTGCCCGAGTCATGAGCAAGATCTGTCACTTGGTGCCTTCTTGCAAGGCAGCTGTGCTACAGTTTGACCTCAAAGCCCAGCTCCCTGTGCACACCACATCCTGCATGGGCCATGACGGGGTGTGCTCCAGCTGGGGACTCTGCTGTCAAGAGGAACAGAGAGGGCTTGGGTGAGAATCACCAGTAGGCCAGGATAAAAGGTTAAGACTGGTGCCATCAGGGGAAAAAATGAAGAAGGGCTTGCAGAAGCCTGAAAAGCAATGAATGTTGTGGAGAGTGATGAGAAATGCACCTTCCTGTTGTTTTAAAGCCCTGCACTGGGCTCAGCATGCCAGGGTGCTCTCCAGCACCATGAGGGCATGGAGCTGATCAGTTCATCCTAAACCAAAAGACTGAAAGGGATAAAAATCTTCCCCATCAGGGCAAAAGCCAGCATTTAACTTTATGAGTTATTTCCCTTGATGCTGCATTTCTAGGACCCACATAGGAAAAGATGCCTGGATATCTATACAAACCATCTGTACTTGAAAATAGTATGAAAGGTGAATTTTATGTATGGACTGATATAAAAATCTTGGAGGAAGGGAGAGTTCCATTTTTCTAAGAGGCTAAAGGCACCAGAAATCCCCAGGAGGTCCTGTCCATTTTGGAATTCAATTTCCCAGAGGCTCTGAAAAGCACCAGAATGTTTGGAAGGCTGTGAGCAGGATCTATCTGTTCCAGATGCTGGACATTCAGGCTGATTTTGCTCACAAAAAAAAGAGGTGTTTAGGAATTTATTCCCAGCTATGCTTTCCAAGCAACTTCATCTAACCACAGCAAGCTTTTTCTCCAAAAAAACCAAAAAACCCCAAAACCGGTTTCTAAAAGTCTTGGTAAACATCAGCTATTTGATGATGTACAAAATAACTGACTTTGTAGGCAGCTAACCCAAGACCACATCTGTTAATGTCAGTGTACATTTATGTTAAATTTAGCCTAATCTCAAAAAAAAAAATGTTTTTCTTCACTGTCCAACATGGTAATGGTGTTTTATTAATAAACGACATTGTAAAGGACATTTCCATGAAATGATAACATTAGGGGGCAGTCCTCAGCTAGCAGCCAGTCCTAGGAGTTCACTGAACAGCTGTGTTTATATGGGGTTGTTTGCAAAATTTATGTTTGAGTTTGTTTTAACCTTACTTTATTGCTACTTGAGAAACAATAGATCTTTTCCATTACAAGTCATCGAGTGCCATATTAAAATACAGCAGGGAGGTGAAACTTTCCATGCCCCTTTTCCCCATAAATCTCTGGTTATATATATATATGTATATGTATGTATATTTTTCTTATAAACAGAAAAGCCCTGCATGGTCTGAGATGCTGCCTTCTCAAAGAGCTGCCAGGACGGTATTGCATTCACCCAGGTTCTTATTTTCCTTTTACCCTGGGACTGCATGCCTAAACTTTTCACAGAAGGTGTGATGTTCTGTTTCTCAGTTCCCTGGGCAGATCAGGCACATCATGACCCATTCGTAGCAGTCAAACAAAATCCATACAAATGTCTGTAGAGTGGGCACCTTTGGCCTTCCCTGTATCCCTTCAGTGGATAGGTAGACAAAAGACATTATTTCAAGCACCTTCTTCCTTATCTGATTTTTGTCTCACACCATTCCAGTGTTTGTTTATGAATTCTTATTTCTGCTTTCCTGCAGGGGAACATCACCTCCTCCTCTACCTTTTGTTTATCTGCCCCACTCCTGAGTCCATTGAAGAAACCAGACCTGCAGTTTAGGAGGAGAGCCTTTAGTGCCTTTTCCCAGTTTTGGAAGCTTAACACCTTTTTCTTCCAAGACAGATCTGCACTCCAGCTCTTTCAAATTCTCCCAGTTATCCAAGCCTTTCCTTCCTTGGTTGCCTTCTTCTTGCCAGAGATATCTGTTGCAGCACCCAGGTGGCTGGGTATAGTACTGAGGGGGTGGTGGCCTGTCCTCCATGTGAACTCAGTGCTCTGACTGGGCTCCCCTGGACCTCAGGCCACCAAGAGCCATTGCAGCTGTGCCTCAGCATCCCCAGCATTACCCCTCTGGTATGCCTAGACTTCTGCTGTGGTGCTCTGTGTGCATCCTACCCCGAGAATCAGGAGTCCCAGCACAATTCAGATGCCCTGGACTGCTGTCAGCTGCTTCACTGGTCCTACACATCATCTCCTGGATCGATGCCCTCCTAAGAAATACAGCCATTCTTGGCATCCTCTCCTACAGGCTGAATGCCAATGTATAACACTTTCAGCCCTGCCACTGTGTCATCCTTGCTTCTCCCTGGGCCTGTCCTGAATCTCTGGAAAACAGTCATCTTCATGGATGCACTCCATGAGCCCTTTCTTTGGATCCTGCTGGTTTCCCTCTGTATACCATCATCCCAAATTGAGATTCCTTGGTTCTACTTGCCTCTTTGATATTTCTTGAGCCAGTTCACAAAATATTGCTGATGAAAATAAGGAGAAAAAGCCCACAGAAATGGACTATTTTCCCTTGCCTCATTGTAAGACGACATGTTGTATCCATGATCCCATTTGTGTCTGTTTGCATTTGCTAGTCCATTTACACACATGGACAGGAATTTTCATTTACAAACAGAGAAACAGAGGCCAAAAATCTGACTTGATTTACCAGACACCCAAAGCAGGTGTGGAAATAGGAGCAATTCTCCAAATACCCTGTCCAGTTCATCTACACTCAGTCTTGGAGCTGGCCACTTTAATGAGTAGCTGTGCAGATTTGCAGCCACTGATGCCAGCTATTTCCACACACAGAGTGCAATCAGCCTGCATCTGCCACGAGAGGTCAGAGAGTCATGTGCCAGAGATGGATTTTACATACAATTCTGAATAAAGCTGCTGGCCCCAAACCAGCTGTGGTTATGCTAAAGTTGCCTCAAGCCTCTGGATGTAAATGTAGCAGCAATGGGCTGAGGAAAAGCCATCCTGTTCCTCTTCAGCATCACTTCCTGCAGCTATTTAGTGCCATGGGAAGGACACCAGGCATGATGGACTGAAGCTGGAAGCCTTTACAGCAAATTCTGTCTCCCAAATGCTTCCTCAGCTCGTTGCATCTCTGTGACCACGGCAGGTACATTGATCTAGCTGACAGACTAAGGTCCTATAGCTCAGTTTTATATAGATGAACTGTAATTTTAGTAATAGGATGTTTAAATAATATTGTGTCACTTTTACATTTCACCTCCCTTTCCCTTGAATGAAAGTGTCTGTTTCATTTTGACAGGTGGACATTTTTTTTTCTCTTCCTTTTCCCCACAAAGACTTTGCCTGAAGGACATCAGGAATCATAATAATGGTTGATGCTTTCATGAAACCCTTATAGATTATGGCTAAATGGAATGGTACTGTAATGTGATTGCCTCCCCACTCTTACTCCTGCTGTGCCATGTAATGGCATGGCAGGGCTCTCCGCTGGGATTAAAGCCAGTCAGACTGAAAATTGACTTGCCTTGGGGGCCATCAAGCAAATTTAAATGGCTACTTCAAGATTCTGCCTGCCAGTGAGCCATTTCTCCAGTGGATTAGCAAAATGAATGAAATGTGGAGACAGTAGGGCAGTAGAAACCGTGCCATTAGGCCTACATGCTCTCTCTCTCCTTCTTTCTGATTTTACTCTAAATACTAATTCTAGTTCCTTGTAATTTGTCTCTGTGTTCTCCCTCACCCACAAAATGGGAAGGGAGCTCAAAACAGAAAAAAAAGCTGTCATCTACCCTTGCCTGGGCTTTAGGTAGGGTGAGGACAGGCAGGAGGGGAAGAGGGCTTGCCCTTCTCTTTCATGCATTTTTCCTGAGGACAGAGGCCCTTCTAGAGAGAATTCAGAATATATAAACTTGTTTTCTGCTTGGAGTAACCCTGAGGGGTAATTCCTTCTGCAAGGCTAAAGCAGAGTGGTAGAAAGGAAGGAGTCTCCCCCATTGCTCTGGTGATCAGATTCCTCTTGTCTGTCACAGCCACAGGGAACATCTGCTCCCTCCCTCTTGCTTACACTGTGCTGGGAGGGGGGCTGTGTTCCCTTTGCTGCATAACTTTCTGCTTGTCACGGTGAAGTCTCAACTGTATGGTGACAGTCTGGGTAGGAACAGGTAGTCTGGCTCTACAAGCATCCATTTGAGGTGAAGGCTCATTGCAGCAGATACTCACCAGTCTTCCTGTACTGGGAAAAATATTGGTGCCTGAGGAGGATTCACATCTACTCCCTTGTCATCCAGCACCCTTCAATAGCTCCAGCTCTACCTAAATTCTTTGGCTTTTCAGATTATGTGAATGGGATTTAAGCATGTTTATCTACTCCCGTGAATAGAAATGTTTTCCCATCTCAGCCCTCAAGAATGCTGAGTTAGCCATAGTGTGTTCTTAGCCTCTTTAGAGAAAGGCATTCATGAAATGTGACTTTGAATACCAGTGACACCACCACTTTCCTTAGCAGCACAGATGTGTGTTTTTTTCAGCTTTTTCTCTAATATTCTAAAATTTTCCCTGATGCAGCTGAAGTTTAATTACGTCTTTATCATTGCTGACTAATGATAATAATTGCTTCCTGTCCTCTGGTGCAACATTCTTTTCTCTATCTGCAGAGAGTTATTGTGCCCCTTGGTATTATTTCCTCTACTTTGCCCACAAGCACAGTCCCATTTCTTTTCTAGCTGCTAAATAAACCCCAGAAATGTAGCAGTGAGAGTGGAACCTGTGTGGAGGCAGGGGACAGGCAGGTGGTATGACCCAGGGAACTGGCTCTTGCAGAGAGTTTTGCTCCGCAGTAGGTCGCCTTGAGAGCTTTTTGACAGCTTACACAAAAGGAACTGGTGGTCACAGCTCAGGTACTAATGGTCTAAATTCTACATTATGGGTACTGGAAGTTATTACAGGTGGTTTTATAAAAGAAGTTCAGGCCTGAGTGGCATGGAGATTGACACACCATTTTTCCTCTAGAAAGACTTACCAGAGAAGGAAGGAAGGGCTCACTGGTTCCATTTTCAGAGGTGCAAATCCAAGAGATGCAGTGAGTAGACTGGGGTGATGCAGTCAGAATGAAGAAATACATCTGATTCCCAAGTGGCAGGCAGCATCCCTAAATCATGTTGTTTAAGTATTCTCAATATTCTTCAGCAAAATAAAACTCTAATTATCTTCAGAAGTGCAGGATGATGACTCCAAGGCTAAGAGGAGACTGTTCACATGATTAAAGCTCCAAATGTGGTTTTAAGTATTTTACTGGCTTCATGTCTTTCTTTTTTTCAGGTAAATCTGCAGTCAAAAGCAGCACCCACAGAGAAACTCAGCCAATGTGCTACATTTCTGCAACTGAAAAAACTATACACTCTATTTTCCCCATTTTGTTATTATTAATCAACTTTTTCTCAAGTTTAAAGGTTTTTTTCGTGCTTCAGTAAAAAAAAAAGAAAATAATCACATCTCCATGGGAAGAAACAGACAAGATTTGCTATCTGCTAGTAGAGTTCATGGGACTTCTTGAAAATATTTGTAAATAGGTTTTCATTTAGCTGGCAAGGATGACTATAAATAGAACTCAAAGATTCTTTCAAACACAGTGTCTTATTTTCTCTTAAGAGAAGCACCAGACATTTAAATGCCTCTCAAGCAGAGTTCTTCATTCTGGTGACTTCTATAGAAATAGCTTCCAAACCCTATCTCCAGATAACAAAGACCTTTGGAAAAGAAGTGTGAAAACTGGCATCTTTTGGGAAAGGCAGAGGTTACCTCATGGCTCAAAGCAGAGGCAGCATGGATCACTGAGTCAGGCAACGAACTGAGACTGCAGAGCTTCTGCAGGATGACTTGCTGTGTTCACCTTTCTCCTGTTGTGTACTTAGATTAAAATTGCATAGAGCCATAGACTTTTCCTTAGTAAGCATTTCTATATCACCTAATACAACATTGTTCCCCATCTTAAGAGACACTTCTGCATGCACTAAAAACAAAATACAATAAAAGAAATAAATAAAGGAGAATAAGTCATGGCTCTCCTAACTACTTTTTTTTAATAATTTTTCTGCCACTGTCAGCTTTTTGTACTGTGTACGTCATTGGCAGGTAAATATCAGATAAAGACAGACCTTGTCCAAAACAGCTGAGATACAAAATTGAGATGAAACAGGCAGAACAGGAAAAAACGAAAGGAAACAGATACAAACGTGGTTGTATTACTGGTTCTGACTGGGATGTCAGCCTGAGTTTTTATCTGTCACCAAAACAGTGTTGGTAATACAGGGATGTTTCCATTACTGCCCAGCAGAGCTCACACAGAGCCAAGGCCTTTTCTGCTCCTTATTCCACCCCACCAATGAGGAGGCTGGGGGGGAACTAGGAATAAGGAAGGGACACAGCCAGGACAGCTGACCCTGATTGATACAAGGGATATTCCAGACCATATGGCATCATGAGCATCAATAAAACTGGGAGAAATAAGAAGGTGTCTTGGTTTACAAGACAGTGTCTGCTAGGGAAGGCCGCAAGACCTCCCTTGGAGTGGAGAATGCAGAACCCCCTCCCTCCGGATTATTAGAACTGTGGAACTAAGAGGCTCTCAGGCAGCGAGGTGGGGATAAGAATAGCAGTTCTTTACTAATATATATATATATATATTAAAAGAAACAAACAGACAACAGTAACAGCGGTGTTAACACCAAACAGACCCAGAAGCAGTGACAGCCTTGCGGCTGCGGCACTTTCCCTTTGGTGCAGTTACGNGAAACTCCGCGGCAGCAGTTGGAACGGGCGGGGCGTCCCGGCCGGCGTGCAGAGCCCAGAGCAGCGCCGGAGAACAGCGGGAGATCGGGATAGCGGTGACCCGGCTCCAAGCAGGGCAGAGAGAAGAGGCCCGATTCCCCGGAGAGCACGAGCAGAGGCCGGTCCGCCTCTCAGGCTGGTGATGAACTATCTCCGCAGCA
>VZSE01014792.1:366963-466209 GCA_013398275.1 Promerops cafer | reverse complement strand
TCCTCAGCAGTGGCCTCGTGCTCCAGCAAGAGACCCCATTGTGTTGAGGTCCCCCAGCACCAGCAGCAGCTTCTCAGCAGCAGTCAGCTCCAAGGCACTGTTCATTTGGCCTGTCAGGCATTGTTATTAATTGATCACTTCCTCTCCTTAATCCCCACGTTCTTGTCCACATCAAACAATAATTTCCTCCACACAAACCTCTGATCACACAGTGCGGTGGAAAGCAGGGGAAGGTGATCAGAGCATGGCCTCTGTACTTGAGCTTTGACCACAACAAATAAATCTCTTGCCATCTCCCTTTCAAATTGTGGACTATTTCCTTTGGGAATGAATGTTAGCAGGCCATGGCCAATGCCTACGTAGAGTTTTTCCTTTAATTTCCAATATCTACCACAAAAACTGTGGTCCTCTTTACCGCTCATGGTGTAATTTTCTTTCCTTCCATTTGCTGCTTTGTAACTTCAGCCTCTTGTAAATCACATTAAAAGGACTTGCTTTCTAATAGTTTTTTTATTGACTAATATATTTTATTTGGCACCTGTTACCTTGGTGGAGATTTCTTCTTGCAGTAATTTACTGTATGTGCCACAGTCCCCTGAACACTGGGCAAAAGAAACCAGCGCAGTTAAACACGAGATTTACTTGATGCTCCTTGGGCTTGGGGTTAAAAAAAGAACTTGCTCCTGTTCTGAAAAGCCAGCAGCATCCTCGGTTCTGCAGGGAGAGGACTTGCCACCCTGAGTACTTACACCAAGCAGCTGACATGATGGATTAGCTTCTACAAGTTATTTAGGCATGCTGGGCCCATTTATCTGTTTAAAATATGAAATAACACTTAGCTAACACAGAAGTGTTTAGTAAGACTTAATGAGCTGCTCATGTGTTTATTACAGAGATTCCTGAGAACCAAATGGCAGAATGTTGCTTTAGATATGAAAGATGATTAAAACATCTTGTGAAGTATCAATTTGTAAGTAAAAAGGGTTCCAGCTATGAAACCACATGTGCTCTTAAACTCCAGAGGACATGCCATAATGCCTGTGTATTTTAAGACTATTTGTTTAATTTTAATACAATATTTCTTTATGACCACAGTTTATTTTTACATTAGGGATTTAAGCACCACAAGCTCCTGTGAGATTGGGTTGGTTTTCACACATTCTGTCTGTTGAGCAGCATTTGCTCACTGAGTGAGTGGAGGGAAGTGTCAGCTGCATTACCATCTTTGTTTTTCCAGGTGCTGGTGCCTGTGTGTTATCCTGTGCAAGACAGATGTGTCAAAACTGTCCCCCTCCTCCAGATACACAAAGCAAGGTTTTAGGAATCTACTCCATTATGCTCTGAAACATCGAAAGACTTCCAAACAGTCCCAGAAATAGTTAGCTCTCAGTGCCGTAAAGTGAGGCTGCTGAGAGGAAAGAAAAAAATACCACAATCAAAGCCAAAGAAGTCCTCCAATAAAGGCAACTGTGACTAGAGAGAAGTCTCCTGGCTTGGGGGGTGGCTGGCCCAGATTACAGAGCTCAGCCAGGGGCGCAGAGCCAGTGGCAGCTCTCCTGCACGGCGCAGAGGTCTGCAGGTGCCACCACGCAGCTGGCCGTGCCCCGAGGCAGCAGGTCCCAGGCTGGCCTTGCCAGATCACAGACGGTTTGAACCAGCCTCGGTGCATTTCACAAGAAAGGATCGCCAGCCTCCCTCCTCTCGCTGTGCCTTCTTCTCCTTGAGCCTCCTCCCTGGGAGTGTGGGTGGTGGAAGCGCATCCTTCACACCCCCAGGGCTGGGGGGCAGGAAGGGCAGGGCAAGCCTGGAGCAGTGACTCAAGGAGTGCAGGGCAGGGCACGGACACAGCTCCACTTTCTGCAGCTTTTGAAAGATCGAGCATTATGGAAATATTACTGGAAGAAATCAGAAATGCCCTGATACTCCTCCTGCAGCCCAGCATAGACAGCAAGGCTTGAACACAAAAATATCAGCAGCAGGGTAGGCACATAAGCCCCGTGACCCAGAAATCATACTACACATATTTGTACCAACGTGGCGTCTTCCTCCTGAGGGAAATGTGTCTGAAGTTGGTTTTTAAACACATTCAGTTTCACCAGCCCAGAAGATCAGGTCCTTCAGCACAGATCACCTCAGGTTAGAATTGCCCTAGAAGAAACCAGGTTGAAATCACTGCAGTCCCAGGGGTTAGACAGAGCCTAATGATTTTATCTCCTCTCTTTCAAAGCATGAGCACAGACAGTACTGAAGGAAACTTCAGGGGGCAGAGAGCAAACAGCTGCCTACAGTGGAAGGACTAAAAGAATGTGTATTTGGAGGAGTTCTCTTTAACCAAGTTTTTTTCTCTAATAATATAAGCAGACAAAATTTGATGACCTCCCGAGGAAATGAGTTCCATAAGCTGATCATAAAGTCAACAAATTCACATTTCTTTATGCTTGTTACAAATGAACAGCTCTTTGTAACAACATTTTGTTCCAGAAGAAGAGCAGCCAGCTTATAAAAAGGGCTCCATGGCTTAGCAAAGCCTGTAAGCTGAGCGTAGTAATGAGCAGGGTTTGATTATTGAGAATTACTCCAGATGCTCCTCCAAAGCCAGCTCACCAGCTGACCTTCTGAATCTATAATATCAAATGTTTTAAGAAGCCCATTGTAATGAACACAATGGAAATTGGAAACTTGGTGGCTAAGACAAAAATGCTGCCTCCTCCAGCATTGTCTGAGATTTTTACTATTGTCCCGGTCATGATCTGTGAAGTCAAGAATGGCAAGCAGAAATAAAGGGAGAAAAACGAGCTCATGAAAAAAGAGACTTTTATTACATCCATGCAGGAATGTTATTAAAGTGAAAGAAACCTGAGGGAACAAGAGCTTTGAGCTATGATATTCTTTTCTGCAGAGCTGATGAAAAGAGACTATGAAAGGTCAAACAATTCTAATTCTCCTCCCTGAAGTTAGTCATTCTTCCTGTTGCCAATGTCCCTCCGTAGTGCACTTAGCCAAGGCAGGATTGCATCAGTTCAGGCTGCAGGAATGGATTAAACAGAGGAATGGATGCATTCCTGCTTCCCATTTCCCTGAAATGCTGCCAGTCTCAAAGCCAACCCTCAGACCCTCACATGAAGACTTCTCTGGCCAAAGGAAATCCCAGCTGTGGGAAGGAGCTCGGTTTTGTGGCTTCTCCATCCCAAACCTCGCTGGGGAGTGAGTGACTGCTCTGAGCTGTTTGTCCTGTTCCAGAGCCACTGCACACCACTGCTGGCATCCCTCCCTCCCCTTGTGCCAACCCTGCCACACCTCCTACAGCACTCCAGGAGATTTGGGAAAAGGTGCAGAGCACATCAAATAAAGTGGGGAATCCCGGCTTGATAAGAAACCAGAGGGATTCACTCCAGCATGGTGAGAATTTCACCCAAAACACCAGTTCTGCACACAGATGAATGAAATTACGTATAATTTCTGGGATTCTATGATGTCCTAAATCAGCTGGGTACAAAGGGTTAAAAATAAATATTTATGTAGGGAAGGAAGAAATGTTTATTATTAGTATCTTTAATGAGTTTTATGTCTCCTGCAGATGATATTTGTTTAAGAGCTTAACATTTCAGTGTCACAGGCATGTGACTGAATTTTTGTTTTGTGGAACATGAAACTGTGGCTAGGCAGTTGGAGAAGAAAATATAATCTTGCTTCCTTTCCATATTCATGATAATATTTGTCATAATAATTTAGTTTTGTTTCAGTAACAGGAATGTTGGTGTTTTCCATTTCCCCAATGCATTTCCATTTTCACACTTCCCCATCTAATATTAAATACATTGAAAATGCTGCCAAAATATTCAACAACATTGAAAAAGCAAAGGAGAAATAAAATTACAGTCACAGATTTCACTTCACTCCTTTCTAAATTAATAAATATTTCATTTTCGTGTCTGAAGAAGTAGCAATGTACCCCAAGGAACTTCCACTCCCAAATCCAAATTTGAAAATCTGACAAGCTGAACTTAAAAGCGTGGCTTACCAAGTAGACTGTCTTGAAAATGAAACCGTGATTATTACAAGCAGGAATCATCCCCACGAGAAAAAAAAAAAAAAAAAAAAATTGTCACATGATTCTACCATTAAAATGCCTCCAGAGCGAGAGGTTTAACAAATAGTTGCAGGTTTTGTCAAGGGAAGCACGGGGAGGGCGGAGTTCAGGGTCGCTGGCCCGAGACAGGGGTGTGGCAGGGCGACTCCCGATCGGGATTGGGGTCTCCCCTTCCCTGGGAGAAACTCGCCTTCCCTTGCTGCCGCATAGCAAAGCCCATAGTGACACTTGCTGGTGCAGCAGGAGTCTGAAACAAACCGCTGAGGAAGCAGAGCCAAGCTCGGCTGGGTTTGTGTTCCTGTCCTCCCTGGGGATAAATGCCCTGAGGGCTCCGTTCCGTGCTTGGCCGAGCGCAGAGGCAATGAGTCCCGGCTGATCCGGAGTCCGCGCTGGAACAGCAGCCTGGGCTCTCAGCAGCAGGGGCCACCTTGCTGAACTGAACTCCCTCCGTTTTCCCCTTTCCCCCCCTTTTAAAAGGCATCAGAAGAAGAGAAGTACTCCAGTACATTCCCTCCCTTTGCCCCCCACCTCTCCTGCCTGTCTCCTTGAACACCCCTGCACCCCTGACACCCCCTGGGTTGGGACAAGCTCTCCTTGTGATGAAAAGGGATTGCAAAGTGTCTCTCCTCCTGTGTCTGGTATTTCTGCAGCCCTTCAGCCCCTGTCGTGGCTTTGCCCAGCTCCCAGAAGAGCAGAGCATGGCACTGACCCTGCAAGGACAGCCAGAACCCCAGGATGTGCTTCCAGCCACAGGAGCTTGAGCAGTGCCCTACAGGCCTCGTCCCAGCGTTCTTCACCACAAAGGACATCGGGAGACACAGCTGACCTGGCAGTTCTGCACTCATGTCATCCATTTTTTTAAGCCACTTGGCCTGTAATGTACTCTTAAAACCCCCCAAATTTGTGACACCATGAAAATATTTCAGCTGGGAAAACTCATTTTTGTGGATGAGCAGGAGCAAGTGTTTGTCCTAAATTCCTCTACAGCAGAAACATAGAGTGGGAGATTTAAATAGCTGCATGCAATGAAAGGGTGAGAGAAAATGCTACTTCACAAAAAAACCCAGGCTTCAGATATTGCCATATTTCTTCTGGGAAAAGCATAAAATAAAGCAAGCCCGAGCTACTGCTTAGGTGATACTTCAGAAATGCAAGTGGAGTCCCAGCAGAATTTCTCAAGTTGCTGTCAGTTTATTCAGAAGAAATACGACTTAGCAAAAGCCATCAGCACAACAAGCTTCTATTTACCCACTCCAGTGTTTTGATCTCACCACTTCAAGCACAATCCTAAGGAGAATCTCTGTTTGCTGTGGTTCAGGATGGTTGATCTTGACTCTTTTTTAAACAACCAGGCCTGGATAGACACAAGATTGTGTAATCTAAATGCACAGTAGCCCTTGTTTGCAGCACTCCAGCCAGCCAACTGCAAACTGCAAACTGTTGCTTTTCCACGATCCAAGCATCAGCTTACCCATGAACATCCAGTGGCAAAACCAACACAAAAATGTGCTTCTTGCACCTTTTATTGCCTAATGCACTTACATCCTATATCTTAGAAGCAAATAATTGTGCCTGGAAGCACACTTTGTACTTTTTAAGCATCATACTATTTGTAGGGCAAGTGTTAGAGGCAAGGGGGCCTGCAGCCACTGTTCTTGGTCTGTAAGCTTCTCCCAATTCATCAGAACCAGAAACTTCAATAAGGCAGGAGCTGAAAACATGGGGGGCACAGGGAGCCCTGCAGCTGCTGCAGCAGGACCTGCCTGTTCCCCTCATGATGCCCTGGGGCTGCTGAGCTGTGACAACAGGATGTGTCACAGGAGATGGAGAGTGTCCCTCTCCATCCCAGGGGCAGACCCTTCACCTTTGGAGCTGAACGCTTAAAAACAAAGGAGAGAAAGCAGCCTTGCAACTCACCAGGAGGAGGCTGCCTCTCCCTCTGCTGCCCGAGATGGGATCTGTCAGCACGGCCCTTGTCCAGGAGACTGGGACATTCCAGAAGGCACCTGGAGCCTGGAAAATGAGGAAACTCATGAAAGCAGGAAATTAAAGGTGAGCAGAATGTCTGAGCTGAGGTAGCAGGCCTCTTCCTTTCCATGTGGGACACACAGCATATAGGGAACCTTTTCCCATGTAAGTCTATAATTCTGTCTATATTTTCATCCATGATCCCGCCCCAAATACTGAAGACCAAAACCTTAGGATGGACACAGTCCACAGTTCTTGTAATACTTCGAAATACAGACTTGTAGGAAAACCAGAAAAGGAACCTTTCCAGGCTTATGAGGAAGACAAACACTGATCTTGGGATTACAGATGAGGGACTGTAGAACAAATTAAGTTCTCAGTATAATGACATTGAGGTTGCAGAGAGCATGAATAGAAGTGAATTTGATGTTAAGAGTTTAAATAATTTGCTCGAGGTCACAATGAAGTTTTCTGTCTGCCCTGAGATTAGAAGCCAGGAGCTATTAAATTCTTTCTTTTGTTCCCAGACTGCCAGACTGGGGAATAAAGCTCCCGGCAGGGAGGAATTTTTAAAAACAAAAAAAGAAGAATGAAGAAGACTTATTTACTCAGTCCAAGCCCTAGAGTAAGAGCACATATGTACTGTCACCAGTGCTTCTCTGTCCCTCCTGTGCCCTCCCTGACCTCCCCTGACTGACAGAAGTATTGACAGCTTCTCAGGAGCCATCTGTTCCAAACTGAGCCTTCGAGCTTCTGGGGCTTAGCAGAGGGGGACTGAAGGGTGGCTTCACAACCCCAAGTGTGAGAAATAACTTCACCCCCTGCCCCTCAGACATTCTGGGGAGCTGTCCCTGTTGGCAGCTGCTGTTAGATCCACTGAGAGCTTGACAAAGGCAATAATAAAACAGGGCTGTTCCTCCCAGCCACTGGAGGAGCACAGAAAATAGGCCACCAAATCCTGACGTGCTCCAGCCTCCCACACGGCGGCGGTGGGAGGCGGAAGACTGTGACACATTTCAGTCTGGTCCTTTTCTCCTGCACTGAGCTGTCAACACTTCACAGCAAACACCTGCAGGATCTCCCCCAGCCTCCGACTGCTTCCTGCTCTGCTGCTGTACTGCTCTCCTTCATGGAAAGAACATGCCAGCGGGTGGTTTCCATCCTCTCTTCTGAAAAGCTTCCCGTGAGTTCCACGGACACCGGGAAAGGCCCCACGGTCACCTGGTGTCCTCAGGGTAGCTCCCCACTCCCTCCAGGGCTCGTGGGAAATGCTCTGCTTTGAGCACGCTCTGGGCACTCCGAGGGATTCACGCTGAGGCAGGTGTTGGGCCATGAGAGGGACACCTCAGATGGAACCCAGGGGGAGAAATCCCACCTGGACCCGTCTTTACTCCATATAACCCAGTAGCACCAAAAATACCACAAACAAACCAACGAGTATCACGGGGAACAGCACCAGGTTTTCAGTGATTGGCTGTGTTTGCATGCATTAACGATATTTCTGGTAGTGAAAATCGACTTTAACATGAAATCTTTTGGAATAACAACGGTTTTTTTGCTATATTTGAGCAATTCTTACCCAAGCATCCTGGAGATTTGGCCATTTACTGGGGCCCCAGTTGTGGTCCTGTATTTGGGACAGGGGTGCAGCTTGATGTCCTGAGGAGAGAGGACTCCGCCCCGCTGCCTTGAAAGTTTGCTCCACCCCCAGATGACAAATAAGGTAAGGCCCCAGAATGTTCTTCCCTCTCTGTGTTGTTATTGGTTACCTTTTGGTGCAGTGATTTGCATAACCCCACCTTCTGTGTCCTTATTGGTTTGTATCCCTTAGGCTCCTCCCTCACTGTGTATCCATTGGTCCCTTACTCTTATCCCCGCCTACACCCTTCCCTATAAAACCCATGACCCTGGCTCAGTCAGGCCTTTGCTCTGCCTCAGTGGAGAGGTTTTTGGTGAAGACCCATCTGAGATCCATTTCCCCTGTGGGGCAGCAGCTGCTCCCTGGGGAGGATTCTGAGCTCCCATTGCAGAGCACGAACCTCAGGACACGTCAGCCGGGCCCCTGCTCTCCCAATGGTTGCCCTGCCACGACACCCAGTGCATCACAGCACTGCTTAAAACTTTTTAAACTGAGTCCCCATTCAGTTTTCTCATAATTATATAGCTCAACACTGAGTGCTGCAAATGACAGAGGTATGAGGGCATTGAAACATAACTACAGATAAAATTGGAGGTAAGATGAGCTGTACAACACAATTGTACACATTTCAGGACTAAGCTGATCAATGACTGTGGATGGGAGGAGGTTTTAGTCGGGCTACAATACAAAATGATCTTCACACATCTTCCAACACCTCCTACTGCAGCTCCTGGGCACTCTGGTTCTGTCCTCGGCCCTTGGAGGCTGCAGTGAGGGGTCAGGACCACCTGCAGTTTGTCTCTATGCAAACAGGCTCAGCTCTGTGCTGCTGTAAAGGAATTGAGCATTTTCACTTTCTCCTTTGGGAATTCAGGCTGGAAGGACTCTCAGGTTGGTTGGTGTGTTAATGCTCAGGCTCCTACAAAAAACACCACAATTTCTCCTTTCAAATGGACCTTTTCAGGAATTATTAGGCTCACGTGCATTCATTAAAGAACCCAATAATCAAGTTATACTGTTACTAGCTTTTAACCATGCAGTTACAGTCCAAATAAAACCAGCATTTACAATGCCATGATCACGTTGACTCTCACCTGGTCATTTATTCTGCCATGGAAAGACAATAAAAAACACTGGGTGTGCTTGGAGCATGTCTATCTTCCTCATAAAAACTTCACCTCAGTTCTTTGGATAATTTTTTTTTCTGACAAATGAGTAGCAGGTGATTAACAAATACATTGCTCTTTTTACAGCTTTTTTTTCCATGCTGTAATGATTGAGAACAGAACACCTGAAATCTGTCGAAACAAAATTTCTTTGGAATCAAGCCACAAAGGAGCAAATGAAGTTGCCACTGAAAATTAATTAATACAAAGCACCAATTGATAGGAGGGAATAAATCCTTAGACCTAAAAATACCATTGCAATACAAGCTGAGAGATTTTTAGTCCTACTCTTAACAAGAATATCTCAGTATGTTTAATAATAGCAAATTGGATCTCCAGGGCAAGATACTGAGAAAAAGTGTTTACAGCAAGCACTTCCAAATCTCAAGAATTTACCTCAACAGATTTTAAGTTGTTGTTAAGCTTTCACTGGCTTTTTAAAGAAATAGCTTTAAAACATTTTTCCATTATGTGCTCTCATTATTGGTTATAGCAAGTGAGGTTTCTGTGTAACCAAAAATCATTACAGCACAGGCAGTTTCAGGGCCTGAGCCTCCATGAAAGCCAGTTTCTGGAATGTATGTGTGAAACATGGATACAGAAAAAAATTGTGTTTCATGTAAAGAAAAGAATGTATTTTGAAATTAATTCAGAGTTCAATTAAAAAGTGTTCATCTTTCTTCTGTAACAAATAGCTTCTCATGAGCAAGGAGATGGCAAGAATTAAATCTTCTGAGCTTCTTTTAAAAATCTATATCCAATTCCTAAAAATCTATATCCAATTCTAAACACATTAAACCACTGGAGCCTTGTCCTGGCTTCACCAGAGAGAGGGAAAAGTCTCATCTGCTGAGCCAGGAGAGCTTTTAACTTTCTCTCTTTGGGAATTGGATGAAGCTGGATATACTTTGAAGGTTCTTAATGCATCCTTTTGCAGCAGCTGACAAGCGCCAAAGCTGTGCACAGGGAAATCCACCCTTCTGCCAGGACTCTGGGTTTGTGTCCCCTGAGAAATGGAGTGAAAAATGGAGTGAAAAACATCTCTCTCCATCTCTACAGACACACAGGAGCTCTTCCAGCTGCATCCCAAAGCACATCCCTCAGTTGGGGGACCCCACCCAAGCCGTGGTTGTTTGGCTCCACTCCCTGTGCTGGTTATGGGGAGGAAATTCCCTCCTCAGCTCCAGGCCAGAGCTCGCTGCCCTATCTGCACCTCTCGGGCATCAAAGGGGGGCTTTGCTGCCACAAGCTCATCTGAATCCCCTTGGAAGACCTCAGGCACGATTCGGGGAAGTGCTGGATGGTGTTGCTTCCTGAAAGAGCACTTTAAAAACAAAACAAAACAAAGCTTCATGCAGTCTAAATAATATATGGTGCTCAAGTGTATGTCCAGGTACTGGGAGATAAATGGATTTACACTGGCAGGAGGTACAAACATTCACTCTAACACAACATCCCTGCTTATTCACTGCAGACCAACGAGCTGAAGTGGACACATGGGTTAATTGAATGATTTTCCAGAAGGAATTTTTTTTACCTCCTCGAGTAAATATTGTTTACCAATGACTAAAATTACTCTTTAGCATGAGGAACACATGTCAGAGAATTCATTAGTATTCAGGAAGATCCATGCGTGCTGGAGGCATTCTCGTCTAAGAATTTTTGAGGATATTAGGCATCTTAGAATGAAAAAATAAGACACAAATGTGCTGGGAAGGACAGAGAAGTAGCAGTCCCCTTCAGAGCAGGAGCCCAGCCTGGGTTGAGTTTTGCAGGGAAGCGAGGTGACACTGCCTGGGAGCACGGGGCAGGGCAGTCCCTGTGCTGGGTGGGGATGGAGTGGCACACAGTGATGCTGGTAAGGCACAGCCACGAATTCAGCCCTCTCCTGGCTAGGAAATCATGTGCAGCCCAGTCCTCATTACTGTGTGCTTGATATTCGCAGCACTTGATTGGGAGTTTGGATATTCTGTGAATTTTTGCCACATTTTCTATCATATCCCTATGCAAATGGTCCCTCAAATAATGTGTTATTGTTTCTCTGCCCTGGACTGCTTAGTTTAAATTTCTGTTTTGTCTGGCTAAAAGAGAAGAAGAGGAAAACAACACTGGGCACAAATTCCTGAGCAATCAGTTGCCATGAGCTCTGGAACTGAGAGTTTCAAAGATAATTCATTAGGAGATGGGCAAACGGAATGAAATAGTTTGATATTTGCAATAGGCAGCTAAACACAGTTTAAATCTGGTGGACATCCAGTGCATTCTGGATTTTCTTCTGGTTGCTGGATTTAAATAACAGATATTAGAGGTACTCTGCCATGAAAACATACTTTCTTCTCAGCACTCCCCGTCGTGTTGCAGAGTCAGTGGTTGAACTGGTCAGTACTTCTTGGATTTGAGGACAAATCCAGCTTTTCCTATTGTGGCTGTGGACATTTTCTGAGAAAGAATTCACTGACCACTTGCAAGAGGGCACGTGAATGAAAAACAGAGCAGAGCAGGACGGGTGAAGGAGAAGACAGAGGCCACTGGTTGTGAGATTCCTCCTGAATTACTGCCCAGGCACAGGGGACTGCTCCACCCGAGAGGATAAACGCCCCGGGGGCTCTGCAGTCCGTCCCCACCACATCTGCAAACTGCAGCACCAGGGTGAAGCACGGGGGCATTGCTGACCCGAGTTTTAGCAGCTGTCACTGTGTCAAGGGGGAAAATTGGGAATGTTCCGTGGGAATAAGTTGTGTCCTTCCTGCTGGAGATGCAGCACCTTCTTGGAGAAGGGATCTCTGAAGAAGATGGGAAGATGGTATACTTAATAAAAGGTTTGGATGTGTCACTTTTGCTTACCAAAGAAAATTGGACAGAAAAAACCCTGGCTGCTGATGAATTGTTCAAATGCTCATTAGCATCAATCAGATTTATTTGAACAGATAATTATCCCCATATTGTGCTTTCATCACTGGAATTGTTTATGTTAAACTGTCAAGCAGCCGTTTTCAAATTTTACTCCTTGATGTGTTCAAGTTCCTTTAACGGCAAGAAAAACAAAGAAGGATTTATTTTTTTCCCCCCCTCAGCTCCGTTTTAACCCTATTTGAAGTCTTCCACGAGGCTTTTTAAGTCTCCAGGAGCAGCGAGTGATTTCCATTTCAGATGTTATGGATGTACAGGTCTCTGTGTCCTGCTTTAACCCCTGCAGTGCCTTGGCTGCAGGGCACAGGTGAGTGCCCCCAGCACAGGTGAGTGCCCCCAGCACAGAGGGTGCAGCTCTCAAGGGACATTTCCCTCCTTCCAGAGCTGATCTGGCAGCTGGCAGCCCCTCAGTGTGTTCAGCAAATCAGCCTCTTTGCACTTGGAGGTGATCAGAGCCCCGTGTAAGATGGCAAACTGCTCTGCCTAAGCAAGACAAGGCAGACCCTGCCTCCAGGCTGCTCTCGGTGCATTTATCTGCTGCTAAAGGAGGAACTTTGCCAATTTACGTGTCCTTTGAATTTTCTGGGGCTGTCAGGCCCCTTTATATTACGTTCACAATAAAAGTTGATCTTGCTAACCAGTATAAATCTGTTTTCAATGGTAAATGACTGGCTTTTGACAATGGTTAACATTTGATGTTCTTTAAAAATAGAGTCATTTTTAACAATTGTTTTCCCACCCTTTTACCTCCCACAGCAATAAGGAGAAATTCTTTAAAGGCATCTCCCAGGAAGATTTGCAAGTATTCTCATAAAGAACCACTACAGGAAAAAACAAACAAAATCAAACAAAACCAAAACCAGAACAAAACCCCCAAACCTATTAATAATGCCTTGAAAGGTAAATAATCCTAAGTAAAGACAAAATTTCCTAGTCTGCCAGTTCTCTAATTTCAGCAATGTGTACTACAGAATTTAACATGGGAGCTACAACCAATTTTGATCCCTAACTCTCCATCAACAAGGAACAGAGAACTCTATCAGTGCTTTCACACAGTTCTCAGCCTGAGAATTTATCAGAAACAGGAAAACAAAGTGTTCACCAAACCTTGCCCATCGTGCAAGGAAGGACAAGCTCCTCTGTGGTACCTGTCTTTTATCCTCATTAAATCCCTATTAAGCATTTTTCAGTAGAAATCTTCAGTCCTGGGTTCAAACTGCCCCTGGTTTTGGCCAGCTGTCCTGGTGAATCTCGGGACCCTGCAGCTGTCCAGCAGCCAGGCTCTTGCATCCTCTTTGCTGTGCAAATAGGCACCTTACCTGAATCATAAAGGCTTCGTGTTTTACAGCAGAAGTAGAAGCCTGTTGGGGAAACATGGGAAGCCACTGCAGCATTTTGTAAAGGAGCACATGGAGATTGGCATGTTATCATTTTGAATCCTCAGCAGGAAACCTTTGGAGCTCGGGGAGATGCCAGTGGCTGCTGGCCCCAGCCCCATCCATCCTGGCACCAGACACCAGAGTGGGACACAGCCACCCACAAAGGCTGGGCTGCTGCACGGGGCTGTGACTCCAGCTCTGCTCAAAGGTCAGCCACAGGAAGTCGTTCTCCTAAAAGGAAATAAATCAGGTGCTTTAACTCTATGGAGCAGAGAAACTTGCTTTATTAACTGTTGGTTTTGAGACTGCACAGGCAAGGCTTGAAAAATGAAGTGAGGATGGCGCCTGTGTTTTGCATTATAATTCAATTTAGAAATACCACACACACACACAGGGCTTTATTGCTAATGGATGCACCAAGCAGACCTGACTGCTCTACATCAACAGCAAAACAAAGAGCTGCACATCAGCAGTAGACTCTCATTAGCAGTAATGTTATTGCAAAGCGTGGAGTATCTGTCAGGCAAATGTAACTGCCTCTGACATCCACCACAGCTCCATTTCCCTGGCTGGGATGATATGTTTCAAATTGGGGAACATCTGTTTCGGGCATGTGATGAATCATCTTCAACTATATTTCCTATTTCCTGCTGTTCTGTGAGATCAGATAGTGGAAAGAAGTTACTAACACTATGATTGTATTGTTTTTCAGCACTTCTGAAATTTTAGATTTTTTTCTCATCTATGGCTCATTTAACGGTTTAAAACAAAAAAATAAAAGAGTTCCCTGAAAGAGGGTATTTCCATTTCTAGACTAGCAAGAAGTTGAAATAAAAATGTTATGGACATCCTTCCTTTCCTGTTGTTAGTGAGTTGGCTGAAGTGGCTCACCTACCCCAAGATAACAATTCTAGAGAGGTACAGTTTTTGTCAGTGTCCTCTTCAGCTGATAAATTGTCTCACTGGATGTATTGGAATTGTAGCTGCTTGCAGAGCTGTGGGGGAGTAAGCAAGAAACATAAACTGTAAGGTAAAGTGTAGATTTAACTAAAACATAAAAAGAACACTGTGAAAGCTTTGGTCATAGAGGAATTTGGCAATGAAAAAATAAGACCCTTTGATTGAAATGTAAAATTTCACACATCAAAAAAGGGATTATTATTCAGGCAATGGGACCTGACAGCATATCAGCACAGCACATGTAGAAAATTTAATGTATCTCTAGTGTGCATGTCTTCTGCATTTCAAATGAAAACCAAGAGCCACTGAGAAGAATAAGGATGTTTTAAATGTGCTGGATTGTGAGCAGCAATATGAACACCTTCATGCATGAGAAAGCACAATTTGCCAGCACTCAGAAGGGGATCCCTGTGTATTTAGCTCATCCACCTGCTGATGCACCACCACTGGTTTCTCCAGGAACGGGCTTTATGCAGTGTCTTTACAGAGAAGCTTTTGGACTATTGCTCAGCTGGTAGAAGGCAACAAGTTCTGCAGCTTTTGGAATTCACTTTGGTTCCTGGACACTTTACATTCTCCTGGATCACACCAGATGATTCTGGCTAAGCAGAAATGTCTGTTTCACTCAGCTTCAGGTCCAAACGTGGATCCCAGCTCCTCCTAAATTCACAGGAATCTGAATGAATTAAATCAGGAATTTCACTGGGCTCCTAGGCCACCCCTCCAGTCCAGGAGAGTTCTGTCCCTGAGCAGTAGAGCAGACTATAGTTTATTCAGCTTCCAAAGCTGAACCCATCACAGCTGACCATGAGCTTTCCTCCAAAAGCAAACTGCCACCTCAGCAGGGCATCAAGAGCAGCAGGAGCATCTCCACAGCAGCATCTGGTGTTTCTCAGTGGTTTTATCACCCTGGTAAGTGCTGCAGATAAAGAAATTAGCACACAGAAATGAGCACAGCATGAAACCCTCATGTCCTGGCATTTCCACTGCCCTGTCCCAACTCTCACCGTGAACAAATGATGCCATTTGTCTCTTTCTGTGATACCACAGTTGTCCACATCCAGTGAATTTAGGGTTTGCTTTCAGAAGGAGGCTGATTTCTATCTTTTTGCCTGCAGTCAAACTTGGGCTGCATGAGGACAGCCTGGAAACTGTGACATCACCTGTGCAAATCAGCCTGAGTGAGTTAAGGAGGCTTTTGATCAGTCTGTACCAGGCACTTCTGGAGAAGCTCCCTGTCGCCCACTCTCACTCTTGGCTACTTCCAAAGGTGCACCTGCAGCCCAGGTGCTCTCAGAACATAAAGAAGTATTTTCCTTCAAGGATGCACATCTGAAATGCAGATCTTGGTGATCTGGGCATTAGACAACACTAAGGAGATCATTCTTCAGTTCCCAGCAAGATCAGGGACCTTGGAAAAGTGAGTTCAGTGCTTTATTCCTCTCTGCTTGCTACAGTATTCTGCTTTATTAAGAGTCTGTAGTGTCCCAGCTAATGAGGACCAGCCTATATATATACATATATGGACAACAACTCCATCTCTTTCTAAATGAGTGTCTCCTGTGACTGAATTCTCAGGGAATGCTGTTCTTGAAATTAATCTTGAATGCTCTAATTAGAATGGTAGTGGTTACAGAATTCTCTAATGGCTACTTTGAAGAAACAATTACTGTCTTTATTATGATAACCCTCCAGATGAGATACTACAGTTGACAAAAGATTATTAAACAAGTTATTATTCAGTCACTGGCTCACTTAGGCAATGGCTTGTGCATGTAATGATGAAGGCCAACATGCCAGCACTTAAGTGTTCTAATACAGTGCCCAACTTTTTAATACTTTTTGGATAGTATGATATTGTAATAGATTGGAGCTTTTTTTAGTAAATCGATAGTAATTCTACTATAATTAGATCTTCATAAGAATGTATAAGGTGTGATTAGCATACAGAATTTTAAAGCTTTTATTTCACTTCTCTCAGAAATTAGTAGAAGGTCAGAATCTAAGACAATGGGCATTATTTCCCATGGTGAAGAATTGATTTAATCCAATTTGTGTCTCCTTATAGCCACAGCCATCAGTCAATCAGAAATGGGATTTCAGGATAAACAGTGTCAAGTCTTTGATAAGGCCTGAAAAAAAACCAGAAGGAAAAATTAAATCCTGACTTGTACCACTGAAAGCAGAGTTATTTGGGGTAAAGTAATTTTTATTTCTACAACCCTTGGGTTGTATCTACTTGTAAAATATCTTGGCAAGAAAGGCATTGCAGGAATGCAAAGATGTTATCATAAGACTACCTATAACCACTTTGCTCAATTATTCTCCCTAGGGATGGCTGTTTGAATAAGTGAGTAGTCATTGAGATTTTGAATTAGTCTTGTGTATTGTAACCTCACTGCATAGCTCATATTCCTCTGCTAAGGAGAACACAAAGATCCTTTCTAAAAAGGCAGTGCACCAAGATTTCTAATCAGATTCGTATACCCTGGTGACTCTGCAGACCATTTTCTGATAGAACTGAGGCATAGGCTATGGAGCTAAAATAGAACAGGCTATTAAAAATGTTATCTCTGTGGAAGCTTATAATAACAATACTAAAACAATTCCGTGATAGAGAAGAATCCACTTGGAAAAATGATGCATTAATTTAGAGTCACTGCCACTCACAAAAAGCTTCCAGAGAGAAAGAGACTTATAGAAGGAAGATCTGGTATCAAGGAAAGCAGCTGCATCTCTAATGGCATAATTCAGTGTACTAGACAACAGCTTTTTTAAAAAAACTCGTGCAATAATGACTGAATCATTGGTGATTGTTTTATCTGATCTCAGATTGGCTGTATAATTACAACAGTCATACTTGGGATTCTCTACACACGAGCATACATACGAGCACAGCCTAAAAGTAAGCGAGTAATAACACAACAAGTCAGAAAAGTGATTTCCTGCATTTTGATGTCCCTTGATGCTCTTTTGTTTCACTTGTGCCATGTGCTGTGTTGGCAGGTCCCCATGCCAGTGCTCCCTGGGACCAGCAGACTGTGCTGCAGCAGGGCATGGAGAGAGCAGCTGCATTTCTCATCGGCCATTGCAGGGCACTGTGGCACGGCAGCACCTCAGGTGCAGTTCAGTGTGTGCTGCTGGCAGCGTGAAACTGGGCAGGACTCTGCTGATCCCCGGCGAGGTGGGATGGCAGCACACGGGGAGAGGCTTTACCACACAGATGGCTTCAAAGTGCCACGGTTCATCTCTGTAGGCTGATAAACAATTCTCCAGAGAGATTTCTTTCTCTTCAAATGACACTATTTGCCTCTTTCTAGCTGAAGGTATGTGTGAATATATAGTAATAAAATAAATATAACATTAAAATAACAGTGCTTTGCCAAAACGGCCCACTGAACATCCACATCCTTGCTTATCCTTCCGTGCCATCACCTGGCTCTTGGGCAGGTGCTCACAATAACCTTTCATTTTCACCCATGTCGTAGTTACTTTAAACGACGTGGTGAACATGAGAGAAAAATTTTTATGAAAAGCGTGAAGTACCATGGCCAAAATAAACTCGTGTGCCCAACAATCCACACCGTCCATCAGTGCTGGACTGCCACCAGCCCTTGCTGTGGGACTGTTTCTCACTCAGAGAAGATCTGCTCAAAACGCACAGCCCTTCTTGCCGCATGAGTACTGGAAAGCCTCCCAAGGTTCTTGGATGCTGGCCCTTGCCAAGGCTGTGTCCTTACAGCCGTGTCAAGCGCAGGGCTTCGTTTCCTGAGCAGCAGCTCGGCAGAGCTCCCTCCCGTAGCTGGGGAACAGCTCCTGGGTAACCACCGGCATCACTTCAGTGTGTTCAGCCGGGCTTTAGTCACTGGAGAGTTCTGCTAAAAGGCTCATTAGAAAGTTTCAAATCGCACTTACTTAATAGCAAAATATTGTTTGTTCGCTAACTCAAAGGAACAAAGATTGCAGGCCCAGGTGTTAATACAAAAAAATAATGGTTTTCTTTTATAAGCGTGTTCACAGTCTAAGCTTCCACGGTCTGTAATTTACATAAATCCAGCTTAGGCTCTCCCAGGAGGAACAGCTCCATCGCTCGCAGCACATTCTTTCTGTCTGTGAGTCTTCCCAGCCTGTCAGCTCTGTAACTGACACATTCTGGGAAGCCTCTCCTGGCTCAGCCCGAGCTCCCTCCCTTCTCCAGTTCTTTGAGGTTTTAGGCTGCTTTGATCCCGCACTTAGCCCTGGGAAGAGTCCCCGCTGCAGCCCGGACGGAGCCAGCTCATTAGCGTTCCTCCAAGTGATGGCCCAGCCATTATCACCCAGCTCCTTTGAAGCCACCTATCTGAAGTTATTCTTATCTGTGTCATTGTCTTACATTTCCTCTTTGCTCCTTGAACAACCTGATAGTCTGCTTTGATTTAACTCCGTCCTTGCCGGCAGGAAGCAATACTGAATTGGACATGGAAACACTTGCAACAGGAATGAGAAATGTATTCCTGATGAGAAAAACGAGTTTTCTTTTTTTTTCAACACCTGTTTCATCTCCCCTCTGCTATTATGAAATCAGAGAGGTAAGAAGGAGTGCTTAATGATTTCCACTAGGTCTGATCCAGAATAAAACCTTTTGTTTTCTTTTCTCTACATACAAATACATCTGGTCAAACCCTGTGGCACCTTCTGAAATATTCTTATAAGGATCTTGAAAGATTCTTTCACTTGAGCAGTTGAAAAATTCTTCTGAAGCCATAGTCATGTACAAATCATCAATGAGTGAATTCCCTCCAAGTATCCCAACAGTTCTGTTAAATCAGGATCAGGGATTTACTGAATCCCCTCCTTGGATTCAGTAGTGAAGATTGTGTGCAGTCCTTCCCTTCTCACATGAAAGTTCGGGCGGGTCCAGAGAACACCCGTTCAGAAAGAGCAAAGATAATGGCCGACATTTAAAAGACCTGAACTGCCTTCTTGCCCTCCTTAAAATCAACTATATTCACTCCACAACTCCGTGGAAGAAAGTTCAAAGAAAACGTTCAGGCACTCTGAAAACACCAACCATAGTCTCAAGTAGCTACAGCAGTTTGCAGTTACCTTTCGGTGTGAAGAAGGCATTAGTGTATTTCTAACAAAATAAGTTAATTTCGTCTCTGATGTTTTTCTAGACAGTTTCCTTACAAGAAACGTAAGTTATTTCCACAGATTTGGCCTGATGCAAATGAAAAATGAGCCAGATGGTTTGTAAATGTTTTGAAAGTGTAGGTTATTGGCATAAAAAAGTGCAGAAGTCACAGGTAGGCTCTGCTCCTATCTAAGGAAGTTTGAGACAGGAGACTGGAGTTTTGTAATGAGCTGTTCATGAAGAATAATTTCTCAAAGAGTGAATCATTCATTCTCTTACAGGTGAAATTCACTTGTGGTTTGGGGAAAAGTACAAAAGAGCTAAATCTCCCCTGCCATGAGACTAAAGTCATTATTCCAACAATAAAATATAAATGAAAAAAGGTATCCAGTCATCTTTACCAATTGCCCATTTTCAGGTTTTCTTATGAGATCTTCTCAGTATATTTCAGTTAAAGAGATTTAAGTATTTCTGGTATTCTGGTTAGGTTTGTCTTTTACAAGTTACTGTGGGGCTTTTGGTTATGGGACATGGGATTTTATTAAGTATTTCCAATTTTTTTGCCAATGCCTTCAGCAAATCCAGGATCAGCCCCGTTACTGGAAGTTTTATATATCCTTTTATGCCTCTATTTTATTGCACATCAAGGCTCATTGATTTTTTTTGTGGTTACCACAGTGGAAAATGAATTATTCACTAATTATTATTCAAGTGGGTGTGACTATGTAGCGCCACGATGTTAAAGCACTCCATCAAGTGTGGAGCATGGCATGGACTGATTAAACATGTCCCTTCTTTGATAAATGTGTCCTTCCCTGTCCATCAGGCTGGGACGGGGGCTGAGTGAATGACAAATTCCTGTCATCCTCACGGAGGTTAGCCAGGAAGGAAATGGCTTTCTGATCCCACTAATTTACTTTCCACTCCAGTTCTGGTTTATCAAAGCATCTCAGGTCTGACATGGCTCCTGCCCTCTGTGGACTGAGCACATCAGTTATGCAACAACAGTCTGGAACTTCCTCAGTGCCTGAGTTCAGCGTTCAGGACCTCTGGGGTTGGGTAAAGATGACAGAACATGGACTTGCCACGGGGAGTAATTCCAGCAGAATGTCTCTCTTACAGAGATGGCTTCAGGGGAAAAAAAAAAAAAAAAAAAAGTAATGTATTTCACAGGCTAAGGAAAAGGAAATCCCCAGGATTTTAAACAGAGATCTACCTCAGGTGTCTAAAACACTCCTAGGCTGTCCTGGGCCTCATGCCCCTCCAAAACTACTCTGCAAGGTTCTATCTTCTCCAAAATAGCTTTTTTAGGCTTGTTGGGGTTCTCCCTATACCCTGATAACTCTCCTCAGCTGGGCTTCCATCTAATGTAACATCTTTGTTCTGAGGTTGTACCAGAAATCCGTGAGGGATTAGCAAATCACAGTTTCAGGTAACATCTACAGATAACTTTACATTAATGGTATGTAAATACATTCCTGGGTCCAGCAGCTGATATAAACCAATATTTTTTCACAGATTTCTGGGGTCCATGACTGGAAAGGAAGAGGGCTAGAAGAGCTGAAATGTGACATTCAGTTATTTTGCTTGAGAATTTACTGAACTGTTGTCATGGCGGTGGTTATATAAGGCCCTGCAGGAAAGAAAATAGAACACAAGACATACAAGCATTTCCAAAGTGCAAACATTTAAATAGCAGCTTCTGTTTAGTTTGTAGGGTTTTCTCACCTCCTCACTTCAGCTACAGCTCTCCCACATTTAATTAGCTCCCTCCAAATGGATACCAGATCACGTCATGCTTGATGCAGGGTCTCTATCAGATGTTCTACCTCTAGCTCTGCCTCCAGCAAATATCTGCTTGTTTTAATTATGGATAGCACTGCTGCCGTGATAGAAGAATGTAGAGTCCCTGGGAAACACACATCTTCATAATTCAGGACAGAATTTTAAACAAAGTGTCCAAACTCACAGTTTTAAATGTCTAAAAGTCTTCAGTGAAACACCAATGGGAATAAAATAATATTTGCAGCTTCCAGCGATCATCTCCAGTGTTTTCTTCGATGTGTTAATGGCTCGGGCAATTTAATTTACATACAAAAGCACAAAGTGGAAAGCAGTTTCCTTTGAACACCTGTAGTACTTTCTCTGGATATATTGGGGGATATTTCAAGTGCTTCAAGTGAAGAGCTACGAGGAATGTACTAGCCAGAGTTCATTAACTTCTTTTACTAAATACCAAATAATCGTGTTTAACTTGAACGTGTTCACGTTCAAAGAGATCCTACTTTTATCTTCTCAGTCTCTAAAGAAGGCTGTGGGAGAAAAGGCTCAAGCAATGTACTTTTCTTTAACTTGAAGGACACACATCTGAATCCTTCCAGACAAAACTTCCTTGCCTTCTTTCTTTCTTCTAGAGAAAGAATATGCATATTTCATCACACTTTCCTCTTAAACTCTTTCACACCTACCAGGAGATGTCTGTACTCCCCCAAGATGTGGTCGTTAACTAGAAGATACAGGCTACAGCTGATTTCCATAACTAAGACCCCCTAACAGATGAAATGAGCCCTGGTTTGGGAACTGTTGATACCCAAGCAGCTCACACTTAGAATTGCATGTCCAGAGTTCTGCACATGAACTCATCTTTGTGGAAAAGGCAGAGCTGCTTCCATGCATTACCTGTGCAGGAAATGCCTCAAAGGACCAGAAATTCTGAGAGACTGCTTGAAGCACCTCCCAGACTGCTGTGGACATCTCTGACCGACCAGGATGGTGCTACAGGATGACAGTGGGCACTAATAATTGAATTATGCTGCAAGGGTGAATAATTCTGGGGGTCTCAGCACCACAGGAGGCTCCTCTGTTGGAGCAGGAAGTTTCACTGCCCTGGACAGCTCTGGCTATCTCGGGGTTCTTATCCAAGGGGTGCAAATAAAACAGCCCTGTCACAAATGCTGCCTTTTAGGGTTGTTACCACAGAATTTATAGATCTTGCTTGTGATAAAACTCACTTCTCATACTCCATTCACTGACTTTGCTGCATTACACCTGCAACAGGAGTAGATACAGGAACAAAGTGAATTTTTCAATTTGACCTGTTGTTTAGAATTCCATTAAAAGAAATTTTAAAACAGTGTGACCCCACACTTTTTGTTTGAACTTTTAACATACTCATATTTGCAAGTAGCTCAACTAATTTCAAGATAAACTAATAGAGAAAAGCTTTAAATCTCATGCACACGCCTGAAGATTTTAAAAGCTGGGCCTAGAAAATGGTATTGGTCTATTAATAAATATCAAGGACATTTTTTGCCAGCTCTGTTAAATGCTTCCATCAGCTGAAAGTGTATTATTTTGCAGTCAGAAGGGTGTTAACCTTTTAGTCGTGTGGAAACAATAATAAATCCATCCTCTTCTAACATGGTTTACCAGGTAATGATGATACTTTAATAAATAACAACGAGCTCTTTATTCAACAGTACATAAAACATAACTAGAATTTTGTTAAATGACTCATAACAGTAATTCCCTATTTTGCTGCCTTTTTTTTTTCTTTTCTTTTTTTTTTTTTTTTGCAATTCCCTGACCTATTGTCCCTGGTATCCATAAGATACTTATGTGTAATCCTTAAGAAGTGAGATTTATCATCATGCCTTTGAAGTACAAAGGATCACAAGCCTCTTTCCTGATGGCTAAGATGTATTTTTCAAGGCAGTGCACCATTTTAAGGGTTTCTTTTCTCGTTCACATCCCACCAATGTCACTGCACTGTGCACACAATGATTTACCAGGGCTCCCATCTGTGGACAGCTGCAGGACTGGAGAGGAAGGCAAGGGAGATCTTCCAACTTGTACTGTCAGTGCTTGCCTGAGCTGCTGGTTTGTGAGCTCAGTGTGGGAGCAAAATAACTCTGTGCTCTGGCTGACATCTCATCTCTGGCAATTAATGACTTTTTTAAAAGGTGGTTTCTGTATTAGAAAATTAAATGTCTTTTCTAGAGTGACCAGAAATTTCATGTAATACCAAAGCTGCGATGTCTCTAAAGCGTTTCTAAGTGCAAAGGCACTTCCAGACATAATACAGAGGTCAGCAACATTTTCTGTCGACGTGGAATTATCTGGAAATACCAGTTTTTCAGGAAAACTGATTCAAGATCCATGCAGTACAATAAAAGAAAGCATTTTTTGATTGTGATGAACTTTGGGCAAATGCTGCTGACCTAGAAAGAGAGTCCACATCTGAACAAGCACACTGAGGAACTGGCAAGAAGGGTACCAGGCCTACAAAGGAAGGACTGAGGGAAGAGTGAGTTTGTTTGCTTCATGTGGAAGAGATCCTTTGGAGCCCTCCCATATCCAGGACTGAAGCTGGGAAAGAAAGGGAACAGCAATGGCCCAGGCAAGCAAAGGGCTGCTTATGGACATTTGCTCTCAGAAACCAGTAAGAGCTTTAGCTTTAGAACAGGATACTCATACTGGTTTTACTGGTCTCTCCTTTTCTAGAGGTTATGAGAGGAATCCAATCCAAGCCTGCTGCTGCTCTTGTTAGTGGAAGATACAAGGGAGAAAATGAGTAAAATGGGCATCTAGAGGGATGTTTTGGAAATCACAGTTCTTATGTTATCTGATTGCTGAATTCTTCTGGCCTCCCTGCAGCTGTAGTTCTGTATAAAAGCAGCTAAGCTGCAATGTTATGAGCAAAGGTTTAACAAGTAATAGCCTGGAATCTATTTATTTCCATCTGCAAATGTATACATCTTGCTATTCAAATTTGCATAATGAAAAGTGCATTGGAATCCAGATGCTCTTCCACTGGGACACACATTCAGTTTGTGGGAGGGGCAGTTTGATGCCTCAGTTCCAGAGCTGACCAGCTGTGTCTGGAAGTCCATGCAAAGTCTCCCATCCGTTCAGTGCACCCTGGCCTGACATTGCAGGGGTTTTCAGTCCTCAGCAAACAGAATGCCATGTGTCATTATTTGAAGACTTTTCTCCAGCAACCACCCCCTCTGTGAAAGGTCTGAGCAAACAATGTGTTCTCCAGTATGATGAGAAGGCATTTCCAGTCCCAAACTGGTGAACAGTCACAATCTCACATTCCCCAAGAACAGCACAAGAGATTTGCAGAGCTCCACTCAGCTCCAAGGAGGCAAGCCAGGCTTTTACCTGCATCCTTGCACGTGGAACCAGGAGCATTTACCTGACACACCAGGGGGTCTGTAGGTGGTGTTCTACCTCCCTGCTTCTCCTTTACTTTTTGCATTTTTAACTAGGCTGCACTCTCAAGTTGGAATCTGCCAGCTGAAGTGGAACCTCAGTCGATCAGAACCATTAATCACAGTATAACAAAAAAAAAAAGACTTTTTAGTAAAATTCAATGATATTTTCACCATACCCATTCATATGGGATAGCTCTTAACCTATTAGTAATCTCATTTTCTTAGATCCCAAACCAGCATCTTTAGAAGTGGAAAAGTATCTGTATAAAGATTTTAAATAATATCTTTTTTTAAGTGGGGTAAGATGGAACAATATCACATGCTGATTTTGTAACGCACTGTATATTCTGCACGGGTGTAAAAGATGACATGAATTATTACAGAAGCTTGTTAGAATACCCTCAGTCAGAAAATACTATTTGTTCAACAAAGTAATGAATTTTAGTACAATAAACCTGCATTTGCTCATCATTTTGCTAATGGCTGGTGCTCCCAACATGACAGAAAACAACTGAATATTGACAAATACAAGCAAGCCTCGAGCTGCTTAAAATAACTGAGGCTCGGGAAATGAACGGTGCTTTTCCAGATGCCATTCTTGATCTGGAGCTGTGCGACGGGGCCCTCTGCCGTGCGAGTCCTGGTAGGAATGGCACAAACGCAGCAGAGCTGCCGTGGCAGCTGCAGGATTGATGCGTTCGGGTTTTGCTGCGCTTTAAAAACCTCTTTGGGCATTATTTACCACTCAGCTCGGGCTCCTAACGAGGTCAGACACATCTCCCACCCTTGTCAGGTGGCAAAGCCATCTGGCTGAGCTCGGGCTGATCTGATTTCTGTTTCATCAACTCAGCTCCGCAGCCCCTTGAAAGAGAGACAATGGCCTTTTCAGTGGCCGGAGCTCTCAGCCTTTGTTGCTCTGTTTAAAGAGTATGTGTCTCTTGACCTTGAAAATGTGGCCATTGACTATGCTGGAATGTGCTCTCGGAATACTCCAACGCTCCGTTACATTATCTAAGGCAAATGTTTGTTTATGAAAGTTGAAGTAAAACATTGGCGTGATCAAAAGAGAAATGAACAGGCACCTGGCAGGCACAGTAAAGAGATCCCTCCTAGGAGGAAACTGCTCCTGTTTCAGCTACTGTTCTGAGCCCAATTAGGACAAATGAAAACATTTCTCTTACTTAACTCTGAAATTGCAGAAAGAACAGAAACCATGGGAGAAAAAAAAAAGAAAAAAAAGGCAATTAATATCCTAATTTGCTCTCCTGTATTTGTGAACTGCTGATGCACTGCTGCCAACAGCTGTATTAGTGCATTGTAGCAGCTGGAGACAGGACTCTGGTGACACCTCCTCGTTCCTTGGGGTACAGTTCCACAGCCCAGCAGCCTGCTGTCCCCAAAAGGGACAGACCTGCTTCTCCTTCCTTTCCCTCTGCTTCTGCCCTCTCATCTGCTCACAGCTGTCTCCCCTGCACTGGCTATACTGCTTTTCTTGAATCTTCACTGAACTGATTGAATTTGTCAGACAAGCAGAAAATTATTTACATTTTCTTTATCAGCTTTTAAAAAATTTTTCAATGGCTCGTGTGAGCTGAATCATTTTGGTGGGGAGCCTCAGAGGAAGAGAACCAGGAGAGACATGCAGGGAGGAGGAAGAGAAAAGCAGTGGAGCAGGTACAGAAGTATGGTGGGACACAAAGACGTGGGATGTGAGTCTTGCTGTTCTGCAGGAGAGGAGAGGAGACAGTGACTGCTGCATCAGGAGTCAGCCCCTCTGCTCCTTCCCACCTCTCACCCAGCCCAAGTTTTCCTGCTGCCACAGCCACAGATGACACAACCAAAGCTGGTGGCAGGGCTGGGGTCTTTTGCTGCACCCCCAGCAAGCTGTTGCTAAAGACAGTTCCCTGTCCAGGGGAAATCTGGGATTTTCCTTTCCCACTTTTTCTCGTCCCTGAGTCAATGCACCAGAATTCTTCCTCTTTCTTCCACCCTATTTTCCCCCAATTAGAGTAAATTAAAAACGTAATCTAGAAAGTCCTTTCCTACCATTGAGCCTGCACAGCTTCTCACTTGGAATTGCCATTAAGCTTGTTAATAAGGCACTGCAGGTAATACTAACCTCAGTCTTAAAAGGCACAGGCACTTTTCACTACCATCAGTTAAACCAAACAAAATCTCCTTTCTCTCATGGCTGTTTTACAGGATTGGTGTTATTTATATTGAGCAGCTACCTAATGCTCAGATAACACACTGATAGCTTAAGCAGGGGTTTTTTTTTCTCATCTGTTAATACCAAATACATTCATTTGCTCACTGAAATACAGTTCTGATATTGCTGGCACTTCAGATTCAATCTGCATTAAAGAAAACTCTTACTTCACACCATGGCTGAGCTGTGGTCTGGAACAACACATGCAGAATTTGGAAACGACTCTCTCTAGTCTTGACAGTTGCTAAGGCTGAGAAATTAAACTGGAAGATTAAAGGTAATCAGGGTCTCTGCAACTCCTGCTTCCTCCAGAATTCAGAACTTGCCCTAGCTGCTGTAGAACCTACAAGCTTCAGGAGAGAATCCCTGCAGTACCTGACAGGACAAGGACGAGCTGCTTCTTGTGATGTAAGAACTGTTTCACAGAGAAACTTCAATCCAAGCTCTTTTAATTTGGTACCCAAATGGAACTGAGGTGCTGAAGTGGATTTTGAGGCTTTCTTTTTATCAAACCTTCCAAATTAACAGAAATTGGGTAGCTAAGAATGGCGGGCAGAGCAAGAAACCAGCAAGATCAACATGTGGTTTAGTTTGCCCGTCCAAGAAGTGAGCATAGGAAATTCAGGTGAATGTGGTGTTTAAATCATTGACACCCATCAGAAGGAAAGAACAGGGAAAGCTTTTGTGAAATAAATGGCAAATGTCTTCAGGCTGACATTCTAGAAGATGGTGAACACTTCAGACTGTTCTTGAAAGTCAGGAGGTGGATTTTATAGATGCTTTTGAGAACAAGGATTTTATAGATACTTTTTGAGAACAAGGACTATTACCTTCCTAGGAGAAAGAAAGCAAGAAAGAAAGCAAGAAAGAAAGGGGCATTAAAAACATCTCCTGGCAGTTCCGGCAAGCAAAACCATCCCACAGAACAGAGAGAGAAAGTCCTGCACAAAAGACATTGATATGTCATTTATAGACAGGTTGTGAGTATGCAGTTATTTGCTTCCTCTGGATGGAAGTCACTGCGTTTTGGAGAAGAAAATGCAGTTGATATTTGAAATCAGAACAATGATTGTTCTGAAAGAACAGCACAAGCCTTCTTAGCAGAAAATTACAGATAAGTCCAGTTCCTACACTGCTGATTGCAAGCTTCTGTATCCAGACTTATCAGAAACAGTTTGTACCCTGCCTTGGACAAACATGGCATGTCAACCTGCAGGTGCCAGTGCAATTTAATGATTTAATAGTAAAAGACTACTAAAGTAATGCATAACAATATAGCATATAATAAATATTATTATGAATACTCTAGAGAATAAAAATGTCAATCAAAATACATTCTGAATAAAAATGCTTCTATTGTATTGACATTAAAATCAAAGTATTCTTGCATGCTGTCATTTGTAACTTTAAATGAAGCCTCATAATAAAATTAGAATTGAGTAGCAAAAGCTCTCATGTTCAACCCTCTTAGAAGCAGTTGCAGTAAGGGATCAGATTAATGCAGTGTATTGTTACAAGATAATTTCCTCTGAAACAGAGTTCCTTAATTTATTTGGTTAAAAGGTGGTTAATACTCTGATGAATGAGAGCTTTTAAAGTTTCTGAAAATGCTACTGTTGTAATTTCAGATGTTGTCAATATAAATTTCCTGTACTTTTTTAACACTACTGATGACTTCCACTGCTGGTGTCTGTGGGAAGGACTTCCACAGACATTGCCTCTACTCATAAGGGCAATTTAAAAATTGCTGTATTGCAATTAGATTGAATAACTCTTTGGCCTCACATTAATATAAAAATTAATGAAATTCTTGATTTACCTTTCCATTATTGTTCATTATTTATGCCATTTAATCATCTCTACCGAGAGCAATAATTTAACTGTTAACTGTTCTTACCCTACCCTTAGGCAAAATGCAAGGTTATCTCATGGAGCAGTTTTGCTTAAGTTCGTAAATGTTTGAATGCAGTTGTGGAAATTTGGACAATATCTTTGTTTCTACCTTTCAATTTGGCAGGGCCAGGGAGGAACAGCACTCCTGATATAATAAAAATCATGATGTCAGCCTTAAGTCTAAATCTGTAAGCACAGTAAAATCAAGAAAACTTATAAAAGCTCCTCCATGAGACTTTCTAAAGCTGTTTTTTGTGTTAGCAGACAAAAATGACTTCATGTTCAATCTATTCCTGGCACTAAATGTGTGAGCCATCATTCAATGGAAAGATAACTCTCAGCCTAAAATGCCAAGTTTCCATCTTGGTACTGCAGACAAAAGTCCTCCTGTTCTGATAGTGTGATTTATCTTTGACACTCAAGGGTTAAACAAGTCTGTCTGCTTCACATATGGGCCCTATTAAACTATTGGTTAGAAGCCTTAAAATTTGTGGGATGCAGCACAGAATGGTTTGGGTTGGAAGGGACCTTTAAAGCCCACCCAGTGCCACCCCTGCCATGGCAGGGACACCTCCCACTGTCCCAGGCTGCTCCAGCCCCAGTGTCCAGCCTGGCCTGGGGCACTGCCAGGGATGCAGGGGCAGCCCCAGCTGCTCTGGGCACCCTGTGCCAGGCCTGCCCACCCTCCCAGGGAGGAATTATTTGTAATGTCTAATCCAAATCTGCCCTCTTGCAGTTCCAATCGATTCCCTCTTGTCCTGTCACTCCAGGCTCTTGTAAGGATTCTCTCTCCATGTTTCTTGTAGCTCCTTCAGGTACTTCAGGCTGCAGTTAGGTCACCCCAAGTCCTTCTCCTCTCCAGGCTGAACAGTCCCAGCTCTCCCAGCCTCTCTTCCCAGCAGAGCTGCTCCATCCCTCTGCTCATCCTGGTGCCTCCTCTGGCCTGGCTCCAGCAGCTCCAGGTCCTGCCTGTGCTGGGCCCAGGGCTGGGGCAGCTCTGCAGGTGGGCTCTCACCTGAGTGGGGCAGAGGGGCACAATCCCCTCCCTGGATCTTTTCCCACACTGTTTTTGGAGCAGCCCAGGACAAAGTTGGCTTCCTGGGCTGTTGGCACACAATGGAGCCCAGTGCATCAGAGATTATCCACAGAGCTCCAGGTTCAGTCTGTTTCTTTTCTGGGCATCTTGAAGCTCCTCTTCTACCAACTTCTGTTGGCAAAGATGTTCAAAAAAGCAGCAAGCACTGATGGAACAGTTCTGTGGAGAGCTTTCTGCCTTGATCTGTTCAATCTAAATAAAACACATCACTTCAGGAAACTGAGCTGCTTTTTGTAACCACAAAACCTGGTGTATGTTACTGAGGAGGGAAGAGCAGGCAGACTTAGACACCCCCTCAGGAGTTCCTGTCGGTCCCTGGGGATGTTCTGAAGTTTACATCATCACTCTGCATGTCACAGCCTGTCAAACTGTGGTCTTCAGACCACAAATATTTAATGGAAACATAACTAACAGTCTCTGGCTCATCTGTAGAGTCATATTGTCTTTCATTTCTAATTAAAATTCTCATTATAGTAACAGTGGTGGTGGTTTCTGCAAGAAACATTCAGGGCTGCCAGTTATCCACTGATCCAACAATCTGCTTCTCTAATGCTGCTTGCCTTGAGTTCATCCCTCACTTTTACATCCTACCCTCACTGCCAGTGATTTCTGTAGGATTGGTGACGCTTGTAAATCAAAATACATCCAGGCTACTTCTGTTTGTGCCCTGGTAATTCCACGTAAATTAGTCTGGAGACATATTTATGGAGAGCTCAGCATGGACAGGTATCAGTCTTTTCTTCTTCTTCTCCTCCTCATAATGTAACTTAGTGATTTTCAGGTTCCCATGAAGAAGAGACTGCAGAGTATTTTAGATTGAAAGAGGCCTCTGGAGGCCACCTAACACAAGCCCTGAGACACTAAGAGTCACATCCAGGGCGATTCCAGCATTTCTGCTGACAAGTGGAATGTCCTGGTAGAAGAACTTCGTAGCCTGTTCCAGGCCTACTAACTAATTCATGTATAACAAAATGCCTGAGCACTGAACACTGCACAGTGAGCTGAAGTTTCAAATTGGTTATCCTCTGGAGACAGTCATAAGGTAGGGCTTAGTTCTGCAAATGCATCATTTTATGATATGACTTCAGCACTTGGAGGGAGTTTTTGAAAGTAAATACGTAAATCCGAATATTCAAGGAAGTCTTTGGGACCTTCAGAAGAGCCAAGAGGCTGCAACAAAACAGTTTCTGCAGCACAGGCACGTTTCTCAAAACCTGTTTAGATGGCTAGCCTAATCCATTAGCTGCCTAAAGTGTTTTCCTAATACTTCTCTAGTTCTGGTTGTTTGTGGGGGTTTTTTTTTGTTGTTTCGGGTTTTTTTTAATCTGCCCCAAGACAGGCAAGACTCAGCATTCTTATTATTAAAAGACAGCTGTATCTAAAGTGCCATTTAAAATCTGTTTGTTGCAAATTTCCTTCATTTGACTGGGAAAAAAATAAAAACAGGCAGAAGTAACATCTAAAAGTTCCTGCTCCTTGCTAGACTATTATTAATTTCTAACTAGGACTATTTAATTGCATCTTCACTGATTTACAGCAGTTATTGGCCACAGTAATCAAACAGCTATTAAAGCAATTTGAAGCATTATACCTTTCTAAGACTGTATTTGTTTTGCAAGGTTTTCTTTATAAATAATATGCATTAGTTTGTAACATTATCCTCATCAGCCCAGAGGGCTGCTGAAAAGCAGCAGTTACGTGAAAGATTGAGTTTCAGCATTTCAGGTCCTATTATGCTGGGTAATTAAATGAGAACTTCTTCTAATTGTAGCGCATCAAAGCCCGACAATGCGCCGGCAGAAGCGGCGTGTTCCGTTCATTAGGCAGGGATGATGCGCTTGGTACGACCACGGAGCGGCTCGGGATGAGCGCGGGGTGCGGAGCGGTGCGGAGCGGAGCGGTGCGGAGCGGTGCGGGGTGCGGAGCGGAGCGGGGTGCGGAGCGGCGCGGAGCGGTGCGGGATGCGGAGCGGTGCGGTGCGGGATGCGGAGCGGTGCGGGATGCGGAGCGGTGCGGGGTGCGGAGCGGGATGCGGTGCGGGATGCGGAGCGGTGCGGGATGCGGAGCGGCGCGGGGTGCGGAGCGGAGCGGTGCGGGTTNGGTGCGGAGCGGTGCGGGGTGCGGTGGTGCCGCCCGGCCGGGGCGCGGCGCTCCCGGAGCGCTCCCGCGGCCACGGCGCTCCTCCTGCGCCAGAGGGAGCTGCGAGCGCTGCGAACCTAGCCCGGGAATCGGATCCAGCCCGGGGACGCATCCCCAAAATCCATCCCGGGGACGCATCCCCAGAATCCCTCCCAGGAGCCGCATCCATACTGGGAACGCATCCCCAGGATCCGCATCCATCCCGGGAACACCTCCCCGGCATCCAGCCCCGCGATCCAACCCGGGAATCTCCCGGCAAGCCCAGCCTCAGAGCAGCTGGGCGCTTAAATCCGTCTTAAAGGAGGCTTCTCCTGGCTCCTGGCCGGCGGCTGTGCCTCGGTTATCCTGTCCGAGGATCCAGGACTGACATGACCATTCCCAGAGCCCAGGTCCACCCCGTGCATCCCTGGATGCAGCTCCAGGGACCGGTAGCTGTTAGCACGTGTTGGAAGCACTGGTTGAACTCCAGCTCGGGGTCAGGGGGCTCCCCCGGATTAGCAATTGATCCTGGGCACAGCACTTTGAAGCGGCTCTCCTTTGTCGGAGTGCAGCCTGCAACACGTGGGACTCGAGTATTCCAAAGCTTTGCCGGCAAATCCAAATGTGCAGCCGGGAGGTGACAAACATGTTCGCAAATATTGTATCCGACAGGTATTTTGTTTCTTTAGTAAGCACATACGAAGACAACTAATTGTCTAAAAGCTGAAACCAGGACACTAATTCACATTCAGAAAACATCCCAGAATGCTTCGTGGTATTCATACTTTAAAGCTCATCAACAGATCTTAATTTGTTTTACTTTATGTAAACAAGACGAGAAGGAGGAAGAGGGATCAGAAACACTTGTGGGTGAATCGTTCCAAAGGTTATTCATATATATAAATACTACAAAATGCACACATGAAAAATGCTGTGTAAGGCACAAACTTACTGGGTTATAGAATTCCATTGCAATAGATTCTGGAGCTCATAATTATTGCAGCATGGTCCTTCCCAAGAGTATGAAGTCCCAGGTTATAATACTTGGATAAAACAAAGAAACAAAGAGGAGAATCATTATAGATTGAAAAAAAAAAAAAATACTGCCAGGAACTTCAGTGAGTATTTGCTATATAAAAATAAATACTCATTCTTGGCTCTGTCCAAATTCTGTTGCATTTGCTGTCCTCAAATGATGAAATCATGTTTGTGTTTTATGTCTCTGGAAGCTCATAGTCCCAAATGTTATAGCTAATTGAGTATTTACTACAAGTGTGGGTGTTTTGGTAGCTGTGTTCAATGGTAGGATGGAAAGCCACGTATTTAATCCCTTTGATATCAGTGATTTCAGTATCTACTGGGTTTTTGTATGGTCATTTGCATTTTGAGGAGTGGTCTTCTGGTCCAAAAAGCCACCTCTTCAGACCTCAAGCCGAAGGGTATCCAGCCATGGCACCCCCAATTTTTGATGCATGCAGTAGATACCTATCATGTACCAGGAAAGATCAGTGACCAGGTGAGCAGATTCCTTTGGCAAATATCAGCACCTTGTGCTCCCCAGTCCCTGATAAAAACATTTGTCAGCCAAAGAGATGACCATGGCAGGCCCTGTGGTAGAAAAAGCCCTTTCAGATGTACTGAATACAAAGCCAGGCCATGCTGTCTGCATGCAGCACCAGTAACAGAGAGACACAAGTTATGTCTCTATTACAAGGATAGATGCTGACACTGGAGTATAATAAAATCACTTTAAATGGCAACACTCCTAACTGCAAACAAAGCACAGAAGGCAGAAGAGAGATGATCATGCACCCAGGCACAGGGATGGCATAAAACTGAATGTTGAGTATTTTTTCACTCTACTCCTTTATGTGACTTCAGATCTCTGGCAGAATTTGGGGTGCATCCCTCTCCTGTTCTTTCTTTTGGAATCCTGTATAAATGGGACAACACAGGATGTGATTTCTGTACGGACACTTGCAGTGAACTGGCCACAATGACACTCCAAGGATCTAAAATTCTGTATTTAAGGAGAATGAGTTATGAAAATTATAATCATGAATAATTACGAGAGAGCAGAGAGATACATTAAATGAGACAGACTCACCCAGTCCAACCAATTTGAAAAACAGCAGAATGCATGTGTAGCTTCTCCCTCTGCATCCATACCCAAACCACGTGGTGTCATTAGCACATTTCACATCTGAGGACACTGAGGGACCTTGCTGAAGGTCACGCTAAAAGCCAGAGTCACTGGGGTGATGCAGTGCCAGGAGAACAGTGCATGGCAAGCTCAAACTGAGCAGCAGCTCAGTGGGCCTTAGAGGAGCAGACAGTGCTGAGGGATCCCATCCAAACCTCTCACATGGATCCAGGGCAGTCTCATTCTGCCTAAATGACAGAGTAGTGAGCGAGGACCCCCTTACATTACAGAGTTACTAAATTCACCATTACAGACTGCAATGTCTGTTATGCTCAGGAATGTCAGGAGTGCCAAACAGCTGGGAACATCACAGTCCCAACAGCTGCTTTCTGAAGTCCTATCAGGTTATTCCTTCTGATACACTTCTGCTTCCAGTCCAGTCTGACAGGTTTCTGAATTTCTTTTAATATTGAAAGTCTACTTAGCACAAATTTTAGTAATTTTTTGCCTTAAACCCCCCACATTTTCATAATAATTGTGTACAATCTTATTCTTCAACTATTTTTTCATTTTCTGATGAACATGACCCATCCCATGCACAGAACAAGACAACTTTATAGCTTTTGCATTCCCTAACAAAAGAATAGCAATTTGGATGGCTGTAGTACCTGTTGTCATGCTCAATCACCTACACAAAATGCTACTTCTCCAAGTATATGATCATGTTTTCACCTGAGAAATGCTGGTGAGATATATTTGATGAACAGAATTTCTGCATGACAAAATACAAATTGTACAGAACACCCCAATGCCTGCACAGAGGTTGGAGAGTTCCTCTGGCAATTGCTACCTGCACATGGAAATAGGAGCTTTGATTTGATGGGTTTTTCTTTCTGCTTTCATTTTTTAGCATTGGGTCAGCGAATTGGCACGTGATTTCAACATTGTGGCTGGCAAAGTATAGAGACGGAGCTGAGAGCCCTCAAAGGCTGCATTTGCAGCCTAAAGTACATTATATGGTACATCTGTACATTTTTAGAGGCTGACTGACCTTAGGAAGACGACTTTGGTGCACTCTCCCTGCTTCTGAGCATGTTCCTTATTTCCTTACAGTTTTTGCAGGGAATACGCTACATGTAAGAATGGAAGTTTTGGTTTTGTCTATTAAAAGTCATGAGAGCCCATAAAGACTTCAAAACTGAAACTCCTGACATTCTGCTGTTCTATAGATTCTCCAAACTAACCTTCAACTGGATAATCTGAGGAGCAGCACAATAATCACCATGGATAACATGTCAGAATCTAACTTTAAACGTACAAACTTGCTCTGGAGCAATCAAACATCACAAACATCCAAACATATTCAGGATTACAGATAATTTAAATGGCTTTGATTGATGTTTAGAGACATAATTTGGACTGTATCAAAGGTAGGTAATGACATTTTCTGTATTATTTAGTGTTACAGTTTCCTTTTTCAGGACTCTTTATATACTGTCCCCTGCCTTCAGACACACTGCTCTGTTTTCATGTTTGGTGCTAATTGAGCTGTTGTCATAAATTGTTCACAGCAGCCCATATTTTCATTATAAATGCATTAAGAAAGAAATTAATCTGGGTTCTTTGAGTGTGATTTGTGTAGTTAACTCCTTCGGTTCCTTCGGTTGAAAGCGCAAGCCTAAACAAATCATCTTAGGCAGAGCTTGTACTGAAAATTCTGGTACTGAATCACTGTACCTACAAGGACATGAAATCAAATTTCACGGGAGTAAGAACAGTTGTAGCAAAACCTATTCTCTCCAGACTTCTTTACCATTTTTATCACCTTGTTATTTGACTTCTGCCTCTTATCCATGAGAGTCTCTGCCAGTGGACTCAAGGTGCAACTCCCAAAACTTTGTTCTCTTATGCAAGTAACACACAGACTCCACCTCAGACTTGATAAATAGAACCTCTATTGCTTGTCAGTACTTCTGAATGTTCCATCCAATTTACATCAGACTGATTTTTTTTTTCACAATTCAAAGAAGACAGATGTTGGTAGTTGATGAATTACGATAGGATTGGGTTTTGGTCCCTTAGTGAAAGTTGTCTTGGAAAGAAATAGCATTTCTTGTCACCGTGTCTGCTTTTTCTTATAAATGAGATGAATTGTCTACATTATCTACAAATTCAAGATACAGGACATAAATGTTTGATAGCTGCTGTGTTTTACTGTCAACTGCTGGATTCTTATATTTAAACTCATCCAACAAGTATTTGTAGTGTCTAGCGAAATCTACAATCAAGCAGAAGAGACTAAAGCAGTTACACATTTTTGAATGAGTTTTTCAATGAGAAATGCTTCTTTACACTCTTGTGGGAAAAATTACATTGAAATTGCATCCATACAATATCCTCTTTTTGCTTTTTCCACATTTGAATTAGCTGCTACTGACAATAAAATCATGTAAACCACGAGAGCACAAAGCATACTCCTGAGGAAGTTCTCTGCAGTTCCTCCCTGGAAATCTCTGTGCTAAGGGACTCTTTCCTGACTTGGCTTATCAAACCAGGGATAATGTCTTGCATGAACAACAGGCTTTTTAGAATCTGCCAAAATATGCTTTACTCATTTTGTTTAGGGTAATATCTACTAATAAACTTTGACACCTTTTTCAGGAACTAATACAGATAGAGCCTCACTGCTTTTGGCCAGCTACAGAGGAATGGCTGTATTTGCCTGAAGGGTCAGAGCCCGATTTCTCAGGATGAAACCAGCAGATTGCAGAATAAGCCACCATTTTAAGGCATTGCTTTGTCATAGAGTGTTTGTGGAGGGTTTTTCTCCCTGCTTAGGTGATTTCTGCCCTCAATATATTTCAAATACTCACTACTTGATACCAACCTGCCCCTTGCTTGCTGTGTGCCACAGCTGTAGTAAATATTATTGAAAGTGTGTTTACTGTTGGGCCGCAAATATTTACATTTTTTTTTGCCACAAGAAGGAGGAAAGAGACGCCAGCTATCAGGATGCCCGGGGGAAAGCATCAAAACTACAGAAATAGGGATGAAACGACTGCCTGTGAATTATGTCTGGAAGATGGGACTGAAAACGTGTACAAAAGGCAAAACAAGAGGGTGAGGAGGCGGTGGCGGGGCCGAGCTGGGTGAAACTCAGGTGGGGCAAACACGGGCGGGCCCAGGTGGGGCAAACACGGGCGGGCCCAGGTGTTTCGCGGTGGGTTTCCCTCTGCTTGGAGAGGAACGCGCACAGGGCGGTCTCGTGTTTTGACAGGGCTCTTTGCTTGCGGTTTTCAGCTTTACCGTGCGCTGCTGCCCAGCAGGAGCGGAGGCAGCGGGAGCGCCGGGCTGAGGCGGGGCGGAACCGCTCCGTCCATGCCTCCGCTCCGCGGCCCCCTCCCGCACCGGGGCTCCCCTCCCACACCGGGGCTCCCCTCGCCGCCGTGTCCGCTGCCTGGAGCCCCTCTCACCCCTGCGAGCCCTTCGCCCTGGGCCGCTGTCTCACCGCATCAGCCGCGGGGCGCGGGTCCCGCTCCAGCGCTCCCTCAGCCGCGAGTCCCCGTCCCCTCACGCCCCTGAGGGTGGGGCTCGGCGGTGCCCCCTCCCTTCATCCCTCCCTCCCTCCTCCCAGGGAAAAGTGTCTGAGCGCGCCGCGGCCCCTCATAAAGGCGGGGAAAGCGGCGGAGGGCGCTCGGGGCCAGCGCAGCCGGACAGCGGCTGTGGGGACGCGCCAGCCGCGCCGCTTCACGCACCTTCCCCTCCCTTTGCTTACCCGCCTCAAAAGTTTTGTCCAGGGAGCGTCAGCGGTGCCGGCCGGGGTACCCAGCATGGGCGCGGGCCGTGCCCGCCGGGGTTAGCGCGGAGGGCGCTGAGGGCGCGGAGCGGGCCTGCGCTCGGAGCGATGGCGCGGGCGGCGGGCGCGGAGAGCTAACGGCGGAGGAGCCCCCGGAGCCCCGGGGCCGGGCGGGACGCGCCTCGGCAGCCCCTCGGCATGGCGCGGGCGGCCGGGCTGCTGCTCGGAGCGCTGCTCTGCGGAGGTAAGGGGCGCGGGGCCGCGGGGCGCGGAGCGGGCACCAGTTGATCGCGCACGGGCGGCTCCAACTCCTTCCCGAGCCGAGAGCGCTCTTGTCAGCCGTGTGAGCTAAGCTACCCCTTGCTCCTCTTCCCCCTGCCTTTTCCTTTAAATCCTGCCTTTGCCTCTCTCTGCCGCTTTCTCGCTCCCCGTTTATGTGAACGGTGGGAAACCTTGCGAGCTTGCGTTTGTGCAAGATGAGAAACGGGCGAAGTTTACTTTCGTCCTCAACGATGATGATTTTACAAATGCATGTTAATTACTGCGTTGTGTTAAAGGAGCTTCTCTGTGGGAGGGGGTGTTCCAGCGCTAGCTGGGAGCGGAATTTGGGCAGCGGTGAAAGCTCCAAGAGCAGCACGGTGACGGTGTTTGGGAATAGCGCCCTTTAAATTGTACTGGAACTGTGCGGTGCTAGCTCCGGAGTCTGGATGGAAGAGCTGTCACCTGGGTTGGACAAGATGCTCGTTATCTTGATTAAAGGGACAGCTGAGGAAGAGGTTGGCTTAGCAGAGGGGTCATTTGAATGATCTGCTGTTTTTTCTGATCGCTGAACTTCTGTGATGAGAGAGTTCCTTTGACAAAGGGGAATGTCCTCTGAAGTGACTCAGGGATGCGGACAGTGCGTGCTCCCAAGGGGGGTTCTGTGCAGAATAGTAGGTGACTGCCGTGTCTCAACACTTCTTGTTTTCTTGCTCAGATGAAACATGATGGTTGTGGATGCTTTATTAAACCATGCCCTCCTCCCCGTCTGGGTGGGAGGCTGTGGAAACTTACTAAGCTATCTGCAATGCCTGCTGTTGTTGCCATTCCTAGGAATAAAAACATAATTTTGCCCTTTATCCTGCTGGTATTAGTGGTGCTCTTTGACTGTCGTAAGAAGATTACTCCTAAAAGACTCCTCATTGTTTAGCTCGGTCCAGTCCTGCCAACCTCTCTCCCAGGGCAGTTGATTGTGGAGGCAGCGGTGAGAGATACGGAAATATCTCAAGGGTGAAGCAAGAGCGGAATCAGGAGCAATTCATAAAAGGACTTTTCCCACCCCAGCCGGCAGGGAAAATAAAGTACTTGGCAGAAAATTGCATGGCCTCTTGATGCCGGTCATTTCCACGTGCATTAAACTTAATGGACAGCCCAGTGACTTGACACGCTCTGAAGGTGCCGATGTGAAGAGTCTAAAATGCGTGTTTCTGTTCCGATTGCTGTAGCCTCGAGGTGGGAATTGTATCAGCCTGGTGCTCACCTGCAGAGACTGCACGGGATTAAGGTTTGTGAAGAGTGCCTGGCGTTGTGTGGGGCTGCTTGGACAGTCACGAGCGCATCTCTGCAATGAGCCTTTGCACTGGGCTTAACATGCCGGGTTAGGCGCCAGCGTGTGGGCACTTCCCTAGGAAAGTATTTGTACAACAGAAATGGGAGGTGTTGATTCTTCGTGCAGGTAGGAGAAAGTGCTACAGGGAGAGTTGATAAACAGCCCAGCTCCTTGAGCCATTTGTCCCCGCTCAGCGTTGTCTCAGCCATGCAGGAGAGAAGTCGGGAGTGCTGCCCCAGCCAGGCACTGCCAGCGGCTGCTGCTGGGGGCTCCGGGGCTGTGCTCTGCCAGGAGAAAAGACAAAATACTACTTTCCTTCAGGGAAGAAAAGCAGAGGTTCTGAGCGGGGAATTGGCCTGAGCATTGTTGGGCACTGTATGATTTAGAAAAGAGCCACTTAATTAAACTTACTAAATAAGGTGTTTGTATAGTTTCCTGTGGCGCCTTAATGAACGTTTCATTTGCGCTCCCCTCGTGTATTTGCACTCTCTTTGTTGGCGTGTGAGGATAGTGATTGTTCTTGAGAGCTAAAGTCCAACTAAATGAAAGTCACTTTATAGCTCGCAAGCAAAAACGTTTGTAAATGTGCTGAGAAACTTACTGTTATAGACAAGTTGTCGTTTGCTATTTAAAGAGCCATATTTACTTCTCTAAACTCATTAGCATCTCCTATCAGGCTTGAATTTCTAAGAAAATTCTCCCGAAATGTTGCCTTAGGCCTCAGTGTGCCATTATGCTGGGGTTATTATCTGGCCAGTAATGTTAATTCATTCAATCTCAAGAAAAGCTTGGCATTTCATTTAAGCCATGCCTCTAGTCAGTCCAGGATGGATAAAAGTCAGTGTGCAAAAGTGCTCTTGCATTTAGGTGCAAGCACATGTTTTACATACCAATTATTGGATAGCTGCTCCTTAGGTAGAGAGGATGTGTGTGAAATTGTATTTACATAAGTAAATCCCAAGTGTATATATATTCCTTTCAGGAAATGACCTCTTTTCAGCAAAGTGCTAATGCATGTGCTTAAGCCCCTTTATAGCCTATAGGAGGTATTCATGAGCTTGAAGGAAGATTATTTATTTATTTTAATAGCTTTTCTGAGGCAGGGTTTAAACACACGTGTACAGATTTACTTCATTTTGTATTGGTTAGATAAGTGGGAATCTTCATTTTCCTATTAGCAGTGGGCTAGAAGGTGGCTCACAGAAACTGCAAGTACAGTAAGCCCTAAAAAAGCATTTAAGGATGCACAGCTAGAGAACTGATTTGTAAATACAAGAAAGTGTTGAACAGGAGCAGCTGTTAAAGGTGCATGGAGTTAGCAGGATTTTAGGTACAGAAGCAGTGTTTGAGCCCAAATGCAAACACAGCTGTGCATCCATAGGTTGGTACAGCACCTGCCAGGCTTCTGCTCTGCCCTTCTTCATCCCACAACCCTGCAGGACGTCCTTGTTTTAGTTACACTGCAGTGGACACTGATTGAGGCTCTTTATGTTCAATATTGTTTCATTCTGATTTTAAATGAATCAAGCAGTGAGGTTTTTTTTAATGTCTTACTTTAGAAGTTCAGTAGCATGGCATACCCTACTGTTACAGAAAACTTCCTAAATTTCCTTTTTCTCAATTTCATCACGTTAGTGCTAGCCAAGAGCACAGCAGGAACTTGCATTATGCTAAATTATAGCTGCATGGAGTTTTTATAAGTGGCTAATCTCTCTTCTGGATAGAACCCTTTCAAAATGGAGATAGTGCTATTAATATTCCACTTTACTTTGTTTTCATATTTGGTAGTAGATCAAAGTTTATTAGACACTGTACTTACCTAGTAAAACACCCAGCAGTGGTACTACAAATGGCTGTTCAAAGCTGCTTCTAAGTGCATGACTGATGTAAAATATCATCCCTGTAATCACTTTTCTGATGCATAAATGTGTGTCTGGCTCTTGAATTGCAGAACTAAATATCTGTAAATTAAGTACTAAACAGCACAATGTTATGTTTTCTTAAATGGCCAAATATTAGTAAGTATTGACAAATTCTATTTATCGGGATGAAGGATGGGGTTTTATTGTGAGTTGGGATTTAGTTCTGTGTTTTTAAACTCTAATGACAAAGCAGAATTCCAGCACTACTGAAAAGGTGGCTTGTAAGTAATAGCCAGAAACTCTGTGAATAATGGCAAATTTGCCAACACTGTTGGAATACAAACTTGCCTGGTTAGAGTTTTCAAGGTAATGCTCCTCTGCAGTAAATCTTTCAGAGCTTTTGTTCCCAGGTGTGGTTAAGGTTGTGTCTATCTAGGACAGTTAAGTGACAAATAAGTAATTAAAACCTGTAATCTTCAGGGTGTGATCATGCCATTAATGATGTGTCAGAGATTTTTTGTGCAGAATCCCAGTTTTCTCCAGGGTTTTGGTAAACTCGTTATTTACTCATAAGCTGCATGCAAGTTTGTGCTGCCACAGTGAGATTTTGGCAGTGGTTCATATCTGGCAGGCTCCACTAGATGTGTCCCAGCTATTCCCAGAGAGACAAAAAGTGTGTTATGATAAAAGATGTAAAATGGCAACAAGTTGAGAGAACTGGTGTGTAAAGACAGTAATGGAAAACCATCCAGTAGGGATGCTAAAAAGGTAAACTGAGGATGTTGGGAAAGCTGATGCATGTTTTGGGTGACTTCCAGTCATACCTGTCCCTCAGCTTGGAGGAGACATTTCCTGTGCCGTGGGGAGAGCTGATTCCACAAAGGAAGTGGGTTAGTGTAAGGAAGGCTGTTAGCAGGAATGGTACCTGCTCTCTGCTGTCAGGATTACCACTGCCTTGCTGGTTTTGTCAATCATTTTTCTCTCTCTCTCTGTCTCTTACCCACTGTGATTGCCACTTTGGTGAAAGACTTGACCCTGGTTTTGGCCACCTTGTCCAGTGGGGCGTTTTGGTTTGTTTAGGATCTGAACACTCCAGTGATAAAAATACAGGCACTATTTTGGGATGCTGTAAGGTGTTAGCTTAAGGTATTTGCCTGAAATTTGACTTGCCTGTCCTTCATAGCCATCAGCAATAACTTTCTGGCCAGAAAAGTTGTTTTTGTCTAGTTCAAACTCTTGTCCTGACTTGCTCTTAGAGGCCTGAGTCCTTTATATTTTATTCAGCCTTCCTTGCAGACTCAGTACCCTGGCAAAACAGTTTCACAGTGTTCAGCTCTTCAAGCAGTTGTACTGTTTTGTGTTCTGTGGACTGGCTCAGGCTCTAGTGACAGATGTGACCCCTTTGAAACAGGGACGGACAAATGGTGCATTGAAAGTTCATAGCTTCTGCAGTCTCCTCACTTAGAGGTATCTGGTAAAAGCCTGCGGATGCATCTCGCTTTGGAAATCATTTCAGCCCAGCAGTGCCTGTGTTTTAGTTAGCAAATGGAAATACTCTCTCTTTATCTATTTGTTCACATTTTTTTGGGTCAATACACAGCCTCAGGTCAGCATTTTTCTTTTCAGCTGTATCTAGTGAAATGACCCAGTGAGTGTACTCTTCTATTTTCCTTGCTAGTGTAAAGCATATTAATCTGTAGAGCTTGGATTCCATAAACAAAGTGTCATCCCCATCACTAAAATTACTGGCAGCTTTGCAGACGTGGTCAATTAAATGAACTTTTCGTTAGGGGAGTACATTGGGACTAAGTGGTTCTTTGCCACTACACTTAAGAAATGTGCTAATGTCTTCCTGCTGCAGCCCTGACATCTTGGGTCAGTAACTTTGTGCTTGGAGACAGCTTTTTCTGGCACTTTTGTTTGCCTGAATAACAGAGATCATGCAAATTGTAGTGCCACTGTCATTAGCCAAAGGCTTCTCTTACAGCTGTGCAGTTTTAGCAGCTTGACAGATGTGAGCAGCCAGACAAGTCCCCTTAAGTGGACACTTATTGTACTCTGCTGCAAGAATTAAACCTGATTTTGCATCCACTGGGGATACAGGTGTCATGGGCGAGGTCTTTTTTTTGTTAACCATTTATTCTCACATCCTCTTTTTAATACTCTCCAGTTGTTGCAAAGTTTCTATAATTTTATAGAAGTGCAGTATGAAATTAAATTATTTTTATCATAATTGCCTTAATGGCTGTTGCCAAAATTTGTTTGGTGCTTTTAGTTGTGTATTTCCCTACAAGAACACAGCCCTGCTGTAAGGGACTTGCCCTTTCCAATACCATGAAGCCAACACTAAGCCCTAAAACTGTGGTTAGGAATTTGACATTTATGTGAAAACTTTGAAGGTAATTAAGAAGGTAGTTTGAGAAAGTTGCTTATTTATGAAAAAAAAAACAACAAAACCAAACTTTGAAATAAGCTTATGCTTTTGGACAGAAAAAAAGACTTAATTGTTTCCTGAGTACATGTAAAGATCAGATTTTCTGTGCCCAAAGAGGAAATCTTAAGTAAATAAAAGGAAAGGTGATGTCCCCTGATGCTGATGTTGAAATATCCCCACCAATGTGTTTAAAGTTTTATTACTTAGCTAACTGCTGCATTTTGCTGCTTGGTACTGTTTTTTAACTGGGCAGCTCTTCATTTGGAAATATTTTTGAAACTGATAAAATTTACAAGACAATTTGCTTTTAAAATTGGGCTTGCATCCCAAATTTACTTAGATGATTCTCTATTTTTGGTGAACTATTTCACATAAAGTGACCATTTTGACTTCAAGTAGATGTATTCAGATACAAATTGACAGATATTCTATTAATGTTTTTCTGTAATATTGTATTGCTCTTACAAAAACAAAGTGTTTAACTGTGATGAAAAGATTTGTCATTCCAAACGACTTCTGAAAAGCATTGTGACTTTATGTAACCACTTAATTTTTCCTTCTGATTAAGAGTGAAAGTTAACTTTTGAAGTGTTTGTGTCTGTCCTTGTGAAATTCCATTTTCTAACCAGTTCTATTGCCTGAGGGTGCTGTTCCTTACCAGCTTGAGCCAATGGAAATTGATGCTGCCAGGTTTCTGCCCTCTCCCAAACTGAGCTAGCTTCTTTGTGCCAGCCTCTGGAAACTGCTTCAGGGGAGATAAAGCACATAAAATACACTTTTTCTTAAAAAAAAAAATAAAGGGTGAGTTTGTATCACCTTGGGATCAACTTACTGCTTGAGTAAGCAAGCAGGGGGGAGGGACAGCAGGGCTGAGCTGGGTCCTGCAGCCCAGCAGTTGCAGAGGTATGGCTTTAATTTGTCCCTGGGACACGCCAGTAAAGAAAGGGATTGTTCTGGGAGTTGCTTACATCATATATCCACTGCAGGATATTAAACACTGAGAGGTTAGAGAACATGAGAGGCACTCTGTAAACGATGCAGCTTTGATTTCTGTAGGGGGTGGGGTTTTTTCTCATTTTGCTGGTTCTGTATCGTGTTGAACAAATAAAAGTGAGGCTTACATTAATATACTGCCATTTCCTCATGCAGGTAGAATGTGCTTTTTGATGTTTAGGATAAAACTATTTTCCTGAGCTCAAACCAAACACACACCATCACCACCCCCACAACAAACAAACAAAAAAAACCCCAAACCCTGAGTTTCTTGCACTATTATTTCAAACAGGATTGTAGCACTACTTCTATTAGAGTTGTCATTAGGAGAGTTTGGTTTTAGTTTCTTATAAATTCCCCAACCATTAACTGTTTCAGCTGAAGTATTCTGTGCCAAGCATCTGCCTCAGATTGAGTAATTTTTTTTTCTTTTCCAGAACTTCAGCCAAGAATTCAGTGGTTTACAAGAACAGAGCTTGAGGAGGGGGGCAGAGGGGTAGAAACTCTGGATTTTCCTTTGTTTAAAAATAGCTCTTGTTTGGGAAGCACTGATACCCTGATGAAACATGCCAGGAGGAGACTTGGGAGATTGCTGAGAAAACAGTCCATGGCTGATTTGATGGGCTGTCAAGTTGGCAATATTTGAAAGGATAATTTTGCTTATGCCAGGGAACGAGTCGATGTGACCTTGGAGTGAAAACCTGTGGAAATTGCTGTGCACTGGGCACGTGCCTGCCAGGGTGAGCTCTGCCCTCCTGGCAGTTCCAGGTGCTCTCTGCTGAACAGGAGTCTGACCTGAGCTGTGGGCAGGGGCAGTGTCCATCCTTGTGCTGTCCATGCTCTGTCCCTCCAGGATGCTCTCCTGGAGGAGAAGCAGAGCTGGACAGGTGGGCACAGACCTTCTGTGGAGTCTCCTGCTCCAGTGCCCCTTGTAACCAGGTGGAACCTCCCGTGGTGGACATGGAGTCAGGCCCTGCTGCTGTGTGATTTAATTACCAATTTTAATTCCTGCTGTCTGCAGCTGAGTTACCCCGTCAGTCATTGCACAATGCCATCAGGACTTGTTTGGAGACTGAAGCCTGACCAGTGGCCTGCATTTGCTGGGCTGCTAAAGTGTGTTTGATCATTTCCAGCCATCGTTGGGTTGGTGCTGTGGGTGTGCTGGTGGAGACAGTAATTATGCCTTATTCATATTTTTTATTTTAAATCATCTTTTCATGACTTGAAGTGGTGTTTTTTTTTACTTTCTAATTTCATATCTCTCTGGAAACAGCCAGAATGTTTGAGTTTTGCACAGTAGAGTCAAATGACCTCTCACTCTGCTGGCATGAAATAAAGAGTAGCAAATAGAGTAAATAACTAATGTGGGGAAGTTAATATAGTACTGACTTCTCAATACCTGTTAATTTTCACTGATCAGAACGTGGGGGAAGAGGGAGATTGAATTTGGCTGCCCCTTAGTGAAGGGTGGATACCTACTTATGAATAATATCATCCTAAAAACTCGTGAGGGTTTCAGTTTTGCTACAGATTTATGTAAAATCTTGTAGAGCATGGATTTGTATTACAGCTTTGTCATACTTCATAGTATACTTTGTTGTCATTCCTTGCATTCCCACATTTTTAATGCTGAGTTTAATCTAGGCTTTCTCTCTCTCTGCTCTTTTGGTGGGGTGTGAAATTTGATGATGTTTCATGGCTCCAGGTGTGCAGCACTGAGCTGTTTAGATGGAAAAGATGCTTCTCTTTGTGCACAGCTGTAATTTGGGATTTGGACTCGACTCATACCACATACAAGTGGTACAGCTAGAAAAGGCCCCTCGTTTTCTGGGTGGGCTGTGTGCTGTGAAACACCTCTTGGGTGGCTGTGTGTGTGACAGGCTTTGGCACCAGCAGCCAAGCAGAGCTGCACCTGCCTAACCTGGGTGAAAAGCCTCTGCCTCCTGGAAGAGCTGACCAGACACTGCATGAGCTTGTGATTCTTCTTGACTGGGTCTCTCGTGTCTATCCTGCTGTGTCTTAAATCTGTGGCTTTTAGATGGCCTTATTTTTACTATTAAAATGAAGAAGTTGTGTTTTATTTGGCAGAGTGACTAACTGCTATATTTTCTATCTTGTATAGGTGCTTAAAAAACCAGTGTTTTATGACAGATGTTACTGAGCTCATACTGTATCAAATGCCTTTGTGCTTCTCTTTTTCATAATTATACCCTTGATAATTCAGAAAGAAATCTATTAAAGGAATTCAGAAATAGGGAGCTCTCTTCCCATGTGTATGTGTTGAACATGCTCCCCTGTCATTCCATCCCAGTGAGAAAAGGGAAGAGCAGGAATTCAGTGGTGTTCCCTATTTTCTGTAATTCTCTCCCCAGCTGTATGTGCAGATGTAAATACTGAGGTAACCTGTCAGATTTTATTTGTTCATCTGTAAAATGGAAATGACTATAGCACTTGATTACCTTTTTGCTATCATAATGTGGATAGGAAAAATATTTTTACTTTGGGGTTCTTTTTACAATAGTACCTGCAGCTGAATAGGGAGCACTGTGAGTTATTGCTGTTTCATTTTTACTGAGGGATAACCCCACTCTGATAAAAGATCAGGATCACATGATAGTGCTCAACAATTCTCTGCAGGTGCCCATTAGCCACATTTCCATATTGATTCCATAAGCTGATGTGTTGTGCTTTGGAATGTCAGCAAGCTGGTAAAAGGAATTTTTCCAATTGTATGTGACATAATGGAATTAGAATATTCTCCTTTTTCCTTTGGAGTGTCATGAGGAGTCTGGAGATAAAAGGATGGTGCTGACTGGTCTTGAAAGACAAACGTGGAAACACCTATAGTGCAAGGTCCATCTGGAAGGTCTTTATTGCATTATACCCTGATTCAAAGAACCAGAGATTGCTGTGCTGCCTTGGCTATTTCACGGATTAAAGTTGGATATCACTGTAGTTCAGCCTCAAAGCTTCACAAGTCCTCAAAGCTCCAGGCTTCCATTGAACTTTAGTCTTGGTTTTGAAAATTCATTTAGAATTAAATTAGCTGTAGCGATGAAACTGTGGAACTTTAATAGGAATCATCAGATGACATTTAAGCATGATCCTGTAGTGCAGTCATGTCACAACTGGTTTGAGGTAAAAAAATCATGCCTTTAGGCAGTATTGTTCAGGAAAGTTACAGAATGCAAATGGTTGCTTTGAACAGAACTTATATTGATTTGTTTTTGTTTTGAGGAGAGGAAAAGGATCCACCTTTGCCAATTGCTGAGATGTGTGAATCGGAATTGAATCCACAGTTCTGAATGCCTCTAAAATTTGGATCCTGATCTAGACCCTGAAATGCATCTCTCACCTTTATAGAGCAAATCAATTCAACAGCGTTTCCAAACCCATTTTGATTTTCTCAGTGATGTTCTGACCTTTTTTTGTGCTTTGTGCCTCTCGCACCTCCTCCCTTCTTTTTTCCTGTAATAAGGGTGTGTCAGATTAGAGCTGTGGCTCTCCAGGTTTTACTAGTTTCTCTTGACTTTTCCTAGTTCATTATGTTATGGCTGTGGACTTTTTTAAAACTGAAGATGAGATTTTAGTGTTAGAACCTGTACATGAAGACCTGCCAAGACACTGGCATAAGCTGTTGGCTGACAGAGTCTATTTATCTAACAAGTCATGGTTGCTTGGTAAAATGCCTTCAGCCCACCTTGTTTTCCATGCAATTCCCCTTCCAGTGAACAAAACTGGGTTTGATGTGTCAGACATGCATAGTGTTAAGCACAGACAGATAATAGTTTACAATGATTTTTCCCCCCCCCCAGCATTTAGGTATTCCTTTGTTGGAAGAGGGGAAAGTTCAGGATGCCAGGTATAATTTGGCACTGCTAGACCATGTCAGAGTTAAAGTGATTTTGGAAATTTCTCTCTTTTTGTGATAATTATTCTCTTTATAAGTGATAGGTGCAGTTCAAATAGAACTCTTTCAGTATCCTTCATGAGAGGGTGTTTGAAACAATTAATCTGAATCCATTTGCTCAGCTTATTAAAGGGCATTTAATGTGAATTATTTGACTGTTACAAGTAGGAGTATTTTAAATGTATTTACTTACTTGGTTTTCACCTCTAAAGAAATAAAATGTAACCAGAATTTTCCTTACTCTGCCCTGTGTCATGCAGTAGCCTTGCACAGTTTCTGGACGCAGAGAGAAGCTCAGTTTTGGTGGAATTTTGCTCCGGAGTTTTATCAGCAGAGGAGTTACCCATTTCATCTGTGACTTTATCAGATAATAGTTCATGTGCTGGTTTCTGGCTTCATCTGATGCTGAGAACTCCTGAATGTCAGTGTTCTTTCCACCTGAGGCAGCGGGCTGATAGCAGGGAGGGTGGAAAGAAAGCTCAGTATCTTCATTAGTGGACTGCAGAGCTTGGGTGTTGTGGTTCTTACTGGTAATTGGGGCTTAAAACTCAGTGTTGGGTGTCAATAGAATGGCTCAAGTTATTGCTGCTGGTGGTCAGGGGAACGGCCTTAGTTCAGAAGGGTGATGGGAGCTACCAAACGCAGACATCTGCTGTAGAGGGAGGGGGCTGGCTGGGGCTGCAGCTGGAAGTGTTTTCTGTGTCTTGGACTGGTGGGAACAATTTAACCTTACACAGGTGCTGACAGTGACGGCGCTGAAATCACAGGTGAGCTTCATTCAACCCAATTATTTCTCAGTGAGCACGGGGCCTGTAGCTCCTGGTGAGTGCTCAGCACTTTTTGGGAATCCATCCCCTTTGCACAGACCTAGATAAAGTTAAGATCCTGATCTACTCTCTGCTCCAATGATCACAGAAGAGTAAGGAATGCTTCCAGAGGATAATTCACACTGTGATGGGGTGTTTTGACTCCCAAAGGACCTTTCTTCTTCCATCCACAGAGTAAGTTTGTATTTCTGGGCATCAAATGGGGGTGAAAAGCTTGCTTTTTTGTTACCTGTGCTCTGTTTTGTGCATATGCAAACATTACTCTAATAAGTTATTCAGCCTCCTTAGAAAGTAAGTTGGGAGTTGCCACCCTCTGCTTTTGTTAAATTTCTGTTTGTTATTCAAGAAATACACTTGGATTTATGTTGAAATTTACTATACTAAAATGGCACAAAAGTAAATAGCACTTTACATAAGTACAGGGTGAATATACGCCCTTCCACCTCAGTCCCCCTTTTATAATTTTTAATTTGTCTCACCACATTTCAGGTTTTAGCTCTTCTTAACTGAAAATGAAATCAAACAATGTGAGCTTTTGGGAAACTGTTCTGAAGAACAGAAAATGCAAACCACATGGTACATTCCCAATGTGAAGATTTAGTGCAGAAATCTTTCTTCATTGGGAAAACAAACTCTACTGGGTTTACTAAGTGACATTTCAAAGCACTTGGAGATGAAAGGACTGTGGTCTAATTCATTGCATATGTGATATTTCCTAGTGGATAGGTGTTATGTTGAAAAAGAAGCCAGGGAAGTGCAGTAAAACTGAGGGGGTTTTGGTCTGAATTGATGGTTTCAAAACGAGTCTAATCCCATTTTTCTATCTAAAAAGTGGCAGATATCCATGATCAGAAAGTCACAGAGTGGCTGTTCAACACTTTGCACTATAATACTTTTAAAATGGGACTTTCTCAAGCTGTAGCAGTTTTAGCTGAGGTTTTTCATGCTGTGTGCTTTCTGACTGATGCAGAAGAGTCTCTGTGAAGTGGTTCTGTTGTTTCTGAGAACAAAGGCAGCTGGAGAATCCTGAGTTCTAGCCAGCTAGAATCATTTCCAGGAGCAGCATTAGTTGGGTTAAATCCTGTGATTTTCACTTTTGGAGGCAAAGATAGATGGTGTTTTCCTTAATCTCTCTTTCTGAAGTGATGATGATGTATGAATGCTAGCATTCATTTTTACTAAGTAAGATTCATGACTGCAGATAACTCCTGCAAACATGTCCCTGCATTACAAAAAGGCACATAAAAAGGGGCATGAAAATATTTTGAAGCTTTTGGTCTAACTCCACGAAAAATCTATTCAAAGTCGCCAGACTTCTCGAGTCACAAAACGGGTTCAGTCTGCTCTTAATGCAGAATTGAGGTGGTGGCAGCAGCATTATTCTGGGCGCCTTGTCTTTGGGGAGCAGGCAGGCTGCCTGTGGGGTGGCAGAGCTGCAGATGGATTTTCCTGGGTTTGCTGCTCTCTGTGAGCCATGGTGGGCCCAGATTGCAGGGTGAGAGCAGCAGAGCTCTCAGTGCCTCCTCCTCGGTGCTGCCTCCTTCTCCAGGGACGAGGAAGCACTGGGGGCACGCCAAGGGTTAAGGAGCAGGTGCTTGTCCACGGGCCTGCTGTCTCATTTTGCACACAGGATGGATAGCTTCCTGGGAAAAAATCCCAGTTTTTGGGCTGAAGGAGGCTATTGTCTGTGGGCCTGGGCTCCGTTTGGTGCAGAAGCTGCAAGGTGTGGGGATGCTGCGGGCTCGGCGTGGCTTTAGCTGGGCAGTCTCAGAGAGCAGCTCTGGCATTTCTGTCCAGGATTTGTGGCTGTCGCTGGTTTTCAGGCTCTCTGTTGGTGGCAGCACCCTAGAATACCTTTTTAACAGCCCTTCAAAGACCACAGCCTTGTTCTTAGGAACCAAATGCAAGCCACAGAAGGAAGATAGGTGGAGGATATCTGGTTCTAGGCATCTTGTATTTCCTCTCTGAAATTGCCCTCGCTGTTCAGGACTCCATTTTCTGAATCCTTTTATCTTCCCTTGCTGTAGCTAGATGTGCTGGAGAAGTTGGTAGGTTAACTTGTGTCTCGTGGAAGGAGCAAAGATTGCAGAAGGACAAAGAAGTTTAGTAACACTCTGGGGAATTCTGTTTGGTTCATGTTCCTGCTGCACAGCACTGTGCTGGGGGAAAAAAAGGCACATTTCTGTTATGCTTTGATATTTTTTATAGCTGTCCCTAATGTAAGCAGGAGATTTGATCAGAGCTTGCACTAATACTGAGTCCTTCAGAAAATCAGGCCACAGGTTTGCTAAATTAGGCATCTGTATTCGCAGATGCTTCAGAGAGTGTAGCTGCTAATTTTGCTGTGCTGCAGTTCCACCTTTTAAAGTCATGGAAGTTCTGTTCAAGCAAAGGGCTGTGTAAGTAAATGCATTAATATTTCTGAAGTGTGCTGTATAGTACCATGATAAGCTGCCTAAAAAGTTTATCAGAATGTTCATAATTCAGTGCAACACTTGAATATTGTCTTGAATGACTGCATGGGGCTATACATAATGATACAGAAATGGTGAGCAGCTGTCTGTTCTGTCAGCCTTACTCACAAGTGCTCTGGAAGAAAGAAATTGTCATTAAAGGCTGTATCTTAATGCATATAAATGTGGGGATGAATTAAGTTTAAGTCTGGATTTCCTTATTACTTTTTTAGTGCTTTCCTTGGCAAACTTAACATTCTTTTTTTTGTGAAGGAACCTTCTGGCTCATTGTAGGCTATTCCTGCTGCTTTTAATATCCTTTGAGATTGATTCATGAAGTGCCAACATCTTGAGCTGTGGAAAAAGGGTAAGAATCCTAAAGAAAGACCCTGGATACACGAGAATAAATTGGAACTCAGACTCTTTCTATGCCACTTTGATCTGAAAGAGACATCTTGTGATTCAAAGGAGCTTTGCTGTTAACTAAGACCATGAATTTAGTCAGTTCCATTTTGATTAAAAACTGATAGCATTAGCAAAATATATAAAGACAACATCTGGTTCAAGTTTATTGGAGTGGTATTTTAGAAGACTAAAAGAGCTATGTCTGGTAATTTTTAAATGTGTCTGTATGTGATAAGTGCTTGGAGAAAAAAATCTCTGTGGCTGAGTGAGCTCGAGAGCATTTTTGTATTGGGCATGTTCAGTGATTAATGTGCTGGCTGGCAGAGGATGGGTTGGTGTGTTCCACTGCCTGGGAGCTCAGCACAGGAGGGGGAAGTCGTGAGGAAACCAAAGCAAATGGAAGTGGAGGGTTCAGTGGAAGGCTGCTGGGATCCCTGGCAGACCTGGAGGAGGTGGTGGTGGACCCAAGTGCAAACAGCTTGGAGCTGTGCATGCTTTGAAAATTCACCAACACTGCAGGTCATGGGAAGGAAAACCTGTGGCTTTTTGACTTCTTTAGGCCTCTGAGCAGAGGGCAGGAAAAAAAGAATCTGAAAGCAATGTTTTCCTGTGAAATAATGGAGTGCTCACTGCTGGCTTGCTGTGTGTGCTCTGAGCAGTGTCAGGAGGATCTGCTGTTCCCTTTTAGCACACTGCTTGCAGAAGAAATACTTTTCCCCCACCAGATTTCAGATGTTGTAGAATCCCCTGAAAGCTCTTTGCAGCTGTCAGGGAATGAGGATTCAGCACATTGCACAAGAGGCTGAGCACGTTGAAGGTCAGGAATGGTATTGACCTGTATGGGTGATAAAAATATTACAAGAAGCTCCCCTGGTTTTTAATCTTATGCATTTTTTAGGTTTGGATTTAAATTTTTTTTCTAGGCTTCAACAACGAAAATCAGACTTTCTTTGAGATCTTTATAAATATTCCTGCTAATTAAGCTATTGACAACGAAGCTGAGAAAATCCACTTAGAGATTTTTTGAGTGTAGTGGTTAATGCTTTGAGAATTACGTTGTCCATTGTATGAAGTTCCTTACAGTCAGCTCACAGAATGAAACTTTATTTGAACGTCAAAGTGGTAATTTCCTTCAGCAAGTAGCAGAAATAGGCTTAAGTCACTCCATTAATGAATTTATTTTAAAGAAAGGGAAATACTAAGTGTTTAGAGAGAAAGAAAAACAGAAGTGTCCTCTGTTAAAGTCTCACAGAAGTCTGTTCCATGGCTCTGGAGTTCCTTGATACTTCCTAGAGTGCCTGTCAGTGCCTGATGATATTTTCATGTTTACTGACACATCACCACTGAACTACAGGAGATTCTTTAGCTGATAAATCAAGCTTTTATACTCCTATTCTTCTGCAAGAGGGCTTGCTTGAAAGAAAAAAAAATATTTTGTAGGTTCTTTTTAGAGGGTGAACAGAGAGCAGTTATTTGTAGTTCTGAGAGCTTTCTTCTGGGACCTGTTTTGGTTTCCTCAGGAAATGTACCTTATTCTTTTTCCTGCCTTAAATGTCATATATTAAAAAAATCTAAGGAAATGGTGGTGTTCAAATAATTGTAACAGAGAACAGAAATCTTTGGTTTAGACAGCACAGCAGAGCAGTCTGTGTTTCAGAAACCTTCCTTTAATAAGCAGAAGCGACCTGGAGGGTTTCTCCAAAGTTGAAGTGGTGTGATAGCAGAGATTGGATGCACTGCAGATAAAACCCAGACTGAAATGCAGGTTTTTAATGCAGCCAGTGAGCCCAGCAGCTCTGCTCTGTGCACAGGAACAGCCCAGGGGCCTGGCTGAGCTCCTGTGCTCCTCACCAGCCCTGCACACCCAGCTCTCACCTGGCTCTGAAGGTAAATCCACCTGTTCCATGCCACGGTAGCAGGTGCAGATTTGGGTTCTGGCCAGATAATCCTTGACAGGACAAAGCTGGTTTTGTACTTTGTTTTTTGGATGTGGCCATTATGTTGGCCAAGCTCCCATAATAAATTATTTTTATGTGCCTAATTCATCCTCGATGAAACAGACCAATCCATTAAGGATTCTGTACTGTTATGTGTTCTTGTGGTATATGACATCAGTAGAATGCCACAAGTTAATTACATTCTTAATTACAGCTTTGTATTGAATTAGGGATGTATTATCCATAGAATAATTGAAAACCTGCTGAGATCACGTCTGGTAACATCTAATTGTATCCCATGATTTTTTCCCTCTAAACTTCAAATAAAAGCTGGCATTTCATTTAGCATGGTTTTAATTAATTGACATGAGAAATGTAATTAGAGCTGAGGCAACAGACCAACTATCTTAAAAAACCACTCAGAAATGAATGATATTTTGGGGAGCAATTAACAGTTTCCAGAGCAGGCTCTATTCTCCTGCATTTCTGGAAAAACCTTGAGCATGCACAATTGAAGAGAGGAGTTGCTGCTATCAGAAGAGAAGAAAGATTTGCACGTTCAGAGATGTTCTCAGTGCTCTTTTGGCTTGAGGAAACTCGATCTGCTTGCAGCTTCAGGCACAAGAAACCTAAGAATAGCCCAGGAGGAGCAGGGAGATGTAATGGTTTTCCCAAGTGTTGGGAAGGACGGGGCATGGCTGCGTTGTACCAGCAGCAGCAGAGCTTCCTGGTGGCCTGAAAGGCAGGGAATTGCTTTGCTAGCTTTTACTGACTCCCGTGGAATTACCTTCTGCCTGCCAAGAGTGTCACCTCCACATCAGTGAGAGCTGCTTGTGAGCTGGGCTGGTTCCCCTTTCTGCCTTTGAGTTGGTTTGGAAGCTGCTTTGCCAGCCAGCATCCAGAGAGCACTACTTCAGGTAACAGGGGAAAACTTATTTCCTCTTCTCTTTCCTTCTGTGCTTTGCTTTAGCAGGTTCTTGCCCTGAATTTCAGGGCTGTGGGTAGCTGACTTAGGCTGGACTTGGTAGTGAGAACAGTGGTCAGGTATTGGCCAAAACACCGGGCATCTTTTCTCCTTTTTGATAAAAATCTTGTCTGGGGTCTTAAAGAAAACCCACTGGACTTAAAGAAGTCATCGGAGAAGGAAATGCAGCTGAACCATGTGTTCAGTGTCAGGATTTCTGAGCCTGACTTCTAGTCAGAGCCTTTGGGTCTGTCCTTCTTTTTCACTTTCCTTTTGTAGGAGCCTTGGAAATTGTTTGGGTTTGTGTTTTGTTTAACAAATTATGATTTTTTTTTTCTATTGGTGTTTTTCCATAGCGACAAAGCCTCTCATTTAAATCCACCTACAGCAAAGCTTTAATTCCAGGGTGAAGAATAATGTCCTTTGGCTATTTGCAGAAAGATTTATTTGTTTCAGGACATACAGATATTTCCTGTGTATAACCTGACTTAGAAGTTTCTCTGTTTGATATCTCTAAAATGAATATGCACTACTCAGACCTGCCTATACATAAATCCACATCTCCTTTGTTTATAAGTGGAGAGCATATGCAGGGGTGGCAGTGCTGGGTGAGAGCAGGTTTGAGAGATCTCGCTGTGCTTGGACCCCAGCAGAAAAGCCCTGGGTACATCAACTGAAAGCTGGCTGGCAGCCATAGCACACAGAATGGAGGGAATGTTTGCCTAAAAGACTGGATTGTGTCAGGCGTGACTAAGCAGGAATTTCAGCTAAAATGCGTTAGCAAATTGAATGCTCGGAGCAAAATAAGAACGTTCATGCTCTTATCTTTGTTCACTCGAGACTGGGTTTGATTTTTAATATAAAAAATCAATGGAGGGAGGGAAAGGAAGTTCTGCGGAGTGTTCCTTGATTTTAGGAATGCTGATGGAGGTGACTGCTGACTATTTTGCCATGGCTCTGTTTACATTCCTTGTGGAATATGCATGCCCTTTACTCGCCTGTGGCTCGTGGGGCACTGGGCTGTCAGTCAGGCACTAAAATACTTTAATTACCCCCATGCACCAGACAGAGCAGAGAGAAAGGCTGGGAAGGGATGAAAGGAGTTCACTTCAAGCTTACTTTCTGACTGTCAGAGGAATGATAAACTCTAAGTCCTGGCTATTATTATCCTTCCTTTCTCCAGGAAGGGCGTTCCTGATGGAAAGAGGTGTTGGGGTGGATGTGCTTTGTAGGTCCTGCTCTGAGTGTCTGAGGGTATGGGAATGGCCCCTGCAGAGTGGTGGCTCCGTGGACTTTTATCCAGCAGCTCAGATAACCTAGAGCTGAGAAGGGAGAGATTTCCTCCCCCTGCTGCTGCAGGACCATTATGTGTTTATGACAGACTGTGATGGTATTTTTCTTAACTTTTTCTTCCCTTCAAACTCTTAATTTCCTTTTTTTTTGTTCTTGATATCAAAAAATGCTTCCTCCCAGGTAGAGATCTTCAGCAGTTAAATTGTGCTCACCTGGAGTAAAGGGGAACCCCTGTTGTTATAAGGTTTCTGAAAAGCTGTCTCAATTAATTAATAAACAGGTAGGAAGCTTTGCTGAAATAGATGACCCTGCCTGCTCAATCTTTTTTTCTGGCCTGCTGTGTTCTTTGTTCATTATTTTTCTAATGATTATGTATGCAGCTCAATGAGCAAATCACCATATTCATATTTGTCCTCTACTTGGGCTTAGCATGTCAAACACTGCTGTTCTGGAAAGGGTCAGAGAACTTCTGGGATGGGAGAACAGGGCAGCTGGAGGCTCACAAATGAGTTAAAAGGTAATTCTCCTGCAGCTTAGTTCTACCACTGTATCCCAGTGTTCTTGGGAATATAGGGAAAAGGGGATTTAATAATAGAGCAGATATGCTGTGGTTACAAAAAATGGGCTTTTGGAGCTAGAACCATTGTCTGGCAGTGAGGGAGGGCACTCAGCACAGCCTGGAGAGAGAGTGGCCATCATGTCACTGCCTGGACCTGGGACGGAGCTGGAAAATTCTCTGTGCTAGGAATAGCATTGGAGTGGTGCAGGAGGAGTCAGCTGTGGGAAATGGTGTCAGAAACTTCATGCAAAGCTGTCATGTTGGACTCAGATTTCCAGAATATGCTCCTCTTGTTTCCTGAGGTCAGGGAATGCATCAGTAGGGATGGTGGTTATGCACAAACCGTGTGTCAGGCACAGAAAATTCCTCGCTGAGGTCTCGTCTGCATCCAGGCTGTTTGCTCTGAATTGATGTTGGGATGAGCTTTTGGGGGCAAAAAAGGGATCCAAAAGCCTGAATTGGTGAATTTAGGGAAGTTAATTTTTCTTGCTGGGATTTCTGGCAGTTTCCTGTCTCCTGGAGGCTGGAGAAGCGAGCCCATGAAGCGAGCTGACAGTAATGGGCAACCGTCTGTCTTCCCATCTCCCTCCATGTTGCCTAAGCCTCCCATTTTTGTGATAATGCTAAATGAAGTACGAGCTTGGACAGCAGCCAGGTGTCAGCACATGGCAGAAGGTTTTAATTCTGCTTTTAGAAACTAGATAAGTGGTGTGCTAATATAAGCTAATAAAAGCACAACCTCTCTTCTCAGTTGGGCAGCTTGAGAGCGAAGATGATCACGACACTGCCATGTTGTAGGGTTTTGTGTTGGAGCCTGGTAAAGCTGTGATTATTACAGCTGTCTCTGTACCGTGCTGTCTCACTATTAGAACATCTATGTGATTATATGCAATGACAGAGCAACCAGATACATTCATTCCCTGGGAAGCTTTTTGTCTCTTGATTATGTGCTTTTTTCACAGTTGTGTTCGGACTCAGACACTGCTCAGGATTCATCACGGCTGTCGTCCTTTTCCATCTCCCTCCCGGTTCCAAGGCTGAGAGCTGTGTTTCTGAGCAATCACCAGGTTATTGCATTTAGCTGCTTCCTCTCTGAGAGTCCCCAGTTTCTTTGGATATGCTGCAACTTGTGCCCAGGACAAGCTGATTGTGCTGTAGTCTGTGCATTCTGATGATCACTGCAGACATCTGGTTTCACTGAAGAAATTCAAACCGGAATGCCTCTGAATGCACAAATGGACTTAAATTAGTGTTTTTAACATTAACCGCAGTAGTGCTTTTTAGCCTTTTTCTCTCATTCTCCACAAATTTTAACCCCTTCCATTCTTCAGCAAGTCAGTGCTTGAGTTTGTGTATACTCCTCTGTAGCATAGGAGAAAGGCTGTTTAATTTTATGCCTTTTAAGTATTTTTTTTTTAAGATGTGGGATTACTGTAAATTGTTTCAGAGAGATCAATGAAAAGAAAGTGACCACCTCTCCCATTGTGGGACAGGCTCTGTTAGGGGAGGTGAGCATTTCTCCTGTACAAAATGCCAATGACAGAGGAGCTGGTCATTTGGCACGTTTTTGGCACTGAGGAATTTCAGGATGCGAGTCTGGATTTGCAGAGGAGAATGCTGTTTTCAGTGCATCAGAAAACTGGGTCTGACTTCTGCAGTGCTGGACGGGTGCATTTGAAAGCTGCAGCTCCTCTGCTGGGGTTGCCGAGCCGATCCAGGACAAAGCTGTGCCAGCACACTCGGAAGTGTCTCGATGGCTCCTTTGCCAGGCTGCTGTTTGCCAGCTGAATTTAGCATTCTCCTTCCCCTGATCAATGAATAGATTTTCCCCTCAGATCCTCTTTTATTTTTCGGTTTCCTCTGCAGCTTTTTTTTCCCTGTGGAAGATGAAATCTGTCACAGGGGCTTAGATTTATTAACTGCTGCCTGAGTCGCTTTGTGTGATGTCAGGGCGGGAGAGGAACTGATTGTATCCTTAGAACTGGCTTAACAGAAAGGCTTTGGATAATTCCGTAGATTTTTAAGATGTTGTGTTGGCTTAAGTGATTAGTGTGAAAGCTTCAAAGAAGACTAAATATTTAAGGCTTTATTCTGCCCTTACTTGTACCCATGCATATCTCTGGGTTTTCACATCTGAATGGAAAAGTAATTCTGCATCTCCCTTCCACCTCTTCCCTTTTTCGCCTCTCCCCCACTCGGATTGCACAGAGGTGGTATTCTCCCTTGCAGCAGTTGGTGAGCAGCTATGGAATACTGCCAGGTGCATGGGAGTGGGGGAAGGCAGTGTGCACTGAGGGGAGTGGATCCTAGTGGCACCCAGGGCATCATTCCCTGTCCTTAGTGATGGCTGCTGAGTGCTGCTCTTCTCCTGATCCCATCTGCCATCTGTGACGGTGCTGTAACTAGGAACCAGTCAAGGTGAGGGTCTCACTCAGCCTGGGATTAACTTTTTACAGTCCCATGGGCCATTGTGTGTTAGTGAAGGCAGAATTCGGGTGGGAAGGACTGACCTGATCACTCTGTTCCCTTGGAGCATTTCATTAGGGCTTTTCACAGTTGATGTGTAGCTGAGCTGTGGATTTTGTCTTTGCTAGGTGAGTTCTGGTTATTGCACTGCTCTTCAGCTCCCCTTTCAGAAGTCTGTGCCTGAAGGGGTGTGCAGTGATGCAGTTCTAAGGGAAGTGTGCATTCCTTGGTTTGCAGCACCATTGCTGCATGAAGGTGTTGGGGTACCCAGGCTTGCGGCAGGGCTGGGCTGGGTGGCACAGCTGGCAAACCCTGCCAGCCCAGATCAGGTATCAGTCATTGCCAGTGAGGGCTGCTGAATTGATCAATAGATGTATTTTCCTTATTGGCCCTTTCTCTGGGTGCTGGGGGGCTGAGGCAGGTGTGTAATTGCATCAGCAGTGGCCCAACAGGGCAGCTATTTGCCTTTTGCCCCAGGCAGCCCGTCCTGATGGGTGTTTCCTGCCCCGGCTTTGTATCCTGCCAGGTCTGGAAGTGTGAGCTAGGGACTCTCCAGCTCTCACCAAATGGCAGAGTGCAGCAAGCCCTCACAGGAGCACTCCTGGAACTGCTGAGAAGGACTCCCTTGGGCAGACTCAGTGTGGAAATGCTTTCCCCGAGAATGGACTGCTCAGACCCATTCAGCTGTGGAGCTGATGTGTGGGAGGAGTCTCTCAAATGTCACTTGCAAGAAAATTAATCTAATAACTGTGGCCCTGAGACAGGTTATAAACTGAGCCTCTCGTTAGCCATGAGCTTTGTGGTGACCTCTGCCAGCCACAGCAAGCAAACAAGGGCGCTGCTGTACGGTGGATAAAGGAGGATGTTGATTGTTCCAGATGTGGAGGGAGTTCCACCCCTGGAAAAAAGCCTAGAGGACTTTCTATTATGGCTTTGAAGGGTACAGCATTGGCTGTGATGATTCACTACTTCTGCCAATTTGTAGTTGAAAGGTGGGCTCTCTTCATTCAAACGGATTGATGGTTCTGAAGAAAGCAAATTTAAGTTGGTTTTTAATCCTTTTTTCCTTAAGTAAGAGCATTGCTTTTCTCCCAGCTGTGCAGAAAGTGAATCTGATTGCTTTCAGTTGTTCCTTTGTGGAATTCACTTACGGTCCCTCACAGTAACTGAGGAAGTGACTGACTTTTTCATTATCCTTTCCATAGTACAGATTGGCATAGAAGGTCCCTCTTGAGCCTTCATGAAGTGGAATTGTGATTCAGGAGAAGGAGGGAAGAGGGAAAATCTTTTAACTTCTCCATCTCCCCTGCCCAAGTTCTTTTTTAAAATCATTCTTATGCAATGAAATAATTGCTACTGCTTAGTAAAATCACTTGGAATTTATCACCAAGGTGGCAAGTGGTCAAGCTTGAGAAGCTGCTGAGGAGTCTGTAGAGCTTTGGAGTTGATAGTGGAAGGCTGTGAGCTCTAGGGGGGTCTGACTTCAGGAATCCTGGATCCCAGAGAGTCAGAATGACACCTGGGCCCATAGGGGAGGAGCAAGATTCAGCTGATGCTTTGGATTTAGATTTATTGTAATCTGGCTGTTCCCCACTTGGTACTTGAGAATAAAGTAAAACCTAAACTGAAAATGGAGCATTCTGTCAGAGTGGGTACTTTTGCTATAAAAGTAATTTTTCTTTTCTTTTTGTAAGAGGATGAGGCTTCATTTTACCTCTGCAATAATCAAGATGCAACGTGTCAGAAACCAGTACATTCATTTATCTGTTTGCTTTGGTACTTCTTTATGCTTAAAACACATACCCAAACTGTGTTCCTGACTATTCCCTCTCTGCAAAAAATAAAAATGCAGTGTGTAAATACATTTATAAAAGTATTTTGGTGAACTGCTTCCATGGCTGCCTCACACTTGGTGTGCACACGGGGATGTTCCCTCGGGTTTGTGTGCTCACTGATGCCCTGTTTGTGCCCAGTGGGGATGAGGGCTGGGCAGGGTGCTCTTCTGCCCGGTGACAGACGGCCAGGGCAAGGCAGGAGGGCTCTACAGGCGTTCATTTGCTGCGCTCTGGGGACGGGCAGCCACTTAGAAAATGTGCTGGCTGCTCCTGGGGGTTCCTTGGGCTGATGGCGTTGGGTTAGCAAGTTTCAGGGAAAGAACTGACCAAGGGCTGCTGAAGCAGCCCGTGTGGAAGACAGACGAGTAGCAACTGGCATTTTTCACGAGAATGTCGTTTCCCGCTATAAACTCTTAGTGTATTTCTTCATCCCCCGTGCATGTCCATTACTCTCCGTGGCTCACTCTGGAAGACTTTAGACCATGTATCAGTTTCGGGCCCACTTCTTCCCAGTTCCTGCCATATTGCTTCCTCTGGTATCATTTTCTACAGTTCAGCCATCCCTCAGCAATTGCCCTCTCACCTCCTTCACAGGCTCACGAGCTGAAAAGCGATGCTTTCACGTGAGTCCTGGAAGCCCCTGGGTTTGTATCCCTTAACACTTTTTATCCTGCTTTTGTCCCTGAGGAGCCGGGCCAGCTCCCATTGCAGTCAGCAGGGAGCCGGGGCTGGCTGGGAATTTGCAGGCTCAGAAATGAGCTTATGAGCTCTCTGGAAAAGGAACTGCCAGCACTGGGTTCGTAGCAGCATCAAAAACCTGACTCAGGTTCTTTTCAGAAGGAAGTGGAGAATGAGAGATGCATGTTACTGAGACATTGCCTCGTTTATCTGGAGCTTCTCTAAAATCTGGAGATAATTAAAATGCCACAAAAGTTTAGCTGGAGCAAAGAAATATGGAATCTCTGTTAATATTGAAGAAGCCCTTTGACTTATACCAATTGAGAATATGATGTGTAGAAAGACTGTTAATAAGGAAGATGCTTTAAAGCTGGGTATTTTAAATGTATTTCTAAGGGGCAAGAAGCCTTTTTTTGGTGCTGGTATTTAAATACTGTAATTTGCTATAAATAGTGGTTAAGAAAATGGAGACATTCGTACAGTTATGTTCTCCAGTTCTGGTGGCTTGAACCTGTTTTCAGTAGGAACTCTTCAAATGCATGCTAACTTGCAAACTGAGATTGCAGCGTGCTTCAGCATACTGAAAAGCATATTTTACCACAAGGGTTTCACTAGAAATCAGTATAGAATATTATACTTGGTAGAACTATTCTAACACTGTTCTGTTAATGCTAAAGAAGCTCCTCTTTTCCCCCAAGATGTTTGGGTTGCTTTACTTTCATTTACTTGTTTTGTGACATCTTTACTTTCCTTCTGTAGGAGACTAATTGCAGGAGCTCAGCTATTTTGTGTTTTGAGGAATTAGCCGTTAAATAGCACCGACTTAAAATCTTCCTTGATTGATTACATGTAACTGTCTGAATTGCAACAGTAATTCAATGTAGTAGCCCTTGCTTATGAGGTGTAAAGTAATTTATCCTGCTAATAAAACATCATTGTATGCTTGCTAAGAGAAAATATTAAATTCATCCCTTTTACTCTGTATTTTTATATCTTGGTTCTGTTCGAATTTCTGCTGTAATATGAAAAAATATTCAGTGTTGCTTCTTGTCAGGAAGATGACTTCAAAATCCTTTGCAGTGGAAAAAATCAAGACAAAGGACTGCCAAACAGCAGTTGTATTCTGTGAATGTAAATAGGTTCTGCACCATAATTAGTGATTTTCTAGGGCTGGACTGGAGGCCCTGTGTTTTCCTGGGAAAATACGTTTGATGTGTACCATCCCTAATTTCTGCAGTCCTGAATAAGCAGGCTCTGATTGTGCTGTAATGAACCGTGTGTGAATGTTACAGCCTTCTGTCCAGCCAGGAGCCAGAGCACCATGTCTGACTTTGTAATGAATCTTGCACTTGTCTTGTTGACTCCATGGGTAGGCTTTTGTTCCAAACGTGCCCTCAGATATTGAAGTTCTCCTTGAAACCTACAGAGCTTCCTCCGCTTGTGCGGGGCTTTGCTCAGTTTGCCAACTTTCCTGGAAAGTGTGAATGTTTCAAACCACTGAGGGAATGGTTTGTTTGTTTCCTCGTTAGTTTTGGAACAGTGGGATTTAGGACAGTGGAACTGACTAGAACTGGTTCTATTTCAGTTATCTTTCAGCTGCTTGTTTCCATTTTGTTTTATTTGGGTTTTTTTAAGCTGCGAGTCACATAGAACAGAGATAAGGCTTTCCTGGGTATCTCAAGGTGGAAAATTTTATTCTTGCAGCCCTCAGTTTCCTAGTATCATTTAATAATGAGCCCTTGTTTCTCTGTTCTTATCAGTCACATTTGCATGTGGGCTGTTAGTTGTTTATTCTTTTTCCTCAGATGATTTTCTGCTACGACATTGTTTGGGTTTTTTTTTTTTAATTTGAGCTGTGATTTGAAGTCTTGCAAACATAACTCACGGTTTGGCACGGGTTCGGTCAGACCCAGGAGGACACTGCCTGACTTCAGGGGCTGCTCGGTACTGAGGGCGACTTACTCAAATCCTAAAGAAATGCGCCAGAGAGTGGAATCCCTGCCTCCCTGCAGGGAGAGCCTGTGAGAACAGTTGAGTTTCAGCAGAGCTCTGCAGCGAGCCCCACAGTGGCCAGAGCAGTGTTCCCCAAGCACTGTCCTCCAGCCAGCAGGGCAGGGGGCTCGGTTTTGGGGGGCTGGTGGCTGTGCTGGGGTCCCACCGAGATCACATCCTCGTGACATGTGCCAGCATCCCGAGCTTCGGGACTGCGCTTTGCAGGTGACAGAGCCACGCCAAGATTGATTTGTGCAGGAGGCTGCGGGCGGCTCCCGCAGGGTGCAGGTAAGGAATGTGCCAGTGTAAACCAGGGCCTGTTGCGAATGTTGGGCTGTGAGGTGCGTTTCTCCCGAGCTGTGTTGGTTTTCAGGCATGTGCGTATGGCACGGTGAGTTTGCACAGAGAGTCTCACCCAGTTCAAGCGAGCACTTGTATTCTTTGTCTGCGCGGCTCCTCCACATTAGCATAGTTGTTACTCCCGAGAGTATGCGTTCATTCATTGCACCTCAGTGTGGCAGTCAAAGAATTAATTACTCTGAGAAGGGACAGGCCTCTTCCAAAGAGTTTCACAACTGCAGCTTTTAATGGATCGGTGTCCCCCGCTGGGGCTGCGGCGCAGCTTGTCAAAGCACTGGCGGCGGCTGCACGGGTCAGCGGCTCCCAATGCGGGGACACTGGCAGAGGCACCGCGACGCTGCTTCCTCGGGCTCATTTACTGCGAGCTGCACGGACCGAGCGAGCAGGCGGGAGGGGAAATTGTAAGCCCTTGAGTCATTGTTCGCAGGAAGCAGATTTTGAGGTTCTCATTAGAACAAAACAAAACAAAGTAGTGCTTTATTTAAGGCCGCGTTGCCCGCACGCTCAAGCGCTCAGCTCGCTGAATCCTCCCGAAGCTGATTGTCTAAATGGCCCGGCTGCGGTGCTGCTGGATGTTTGTTTCATTATCTAATGTCACTTACTGATTTTCATTAAAAACGTGTCAGCATTGATTCTTCTAAAGCACCCTCGGAAATGCATTCTGACCCTTTTTTTAATGCTGAATCCACTGCAGAGTCTCCCACTGAATCGGTCTAAAGCAGGATTATTTTCTGACTGAGAAATGTTGATTAAATATTTTGATGTATGAGTGGTTAAGACTGCTTTAAGAACAAAGCGTGCCACGGGGAAATGAACTGAGACAAGGGAGAGGCTGAAAGGGAGGATGCTATAAACCAGCACTTTGTCCATTCATGCATTGTTATTTAAAGTTAGCACTGGAAATAAGCTGAAGGCGGGGTGCTGTGTATGAGCATCAGTTCCCACTCCAGATTGTATTGACATGATAGGAGAAAGGAGATATTTCAAAATATAGTTAAAGCTGAGTACAAAACGGTACTGTCTTTTCTCTTACCTCATTTTGATGACTTTTCAGGGAGCCTGGTGTATTTGTTGTGTAAATTTTAAAATGCTGACAGTCACAGAATTTAAATTACCATCTGATTTTGTCATATGCCTGTGTTATTATTTTCCTGCTCTCCTCCTCTGGCTCGTTGTGCTGATTTCTCATATCTGAGAAATCTGTTTTCAACACGTCTGGTGATGTGCAGTGACACATGAGTGATGTTCTGGGGTCCCTCACAGTAACTCCAGCACAGCTGCAGGACTCGGAGCTCGCTGCCCCAAGACTTGTGCTTATGTTCCTGCCTTAGTTACCATTCACAGAATTGACACACAGCTGAAGTTCAGTGACTGGAAAGTTCTGGTACTGCTGAATTGACTGTTGAATTTAGAGCAGTGGCCTGCTTTGGGGAGCAGTGCCACAGCAATCCAAATTCGTGTCTGAAAACAGGAAAAGGCTTTCAGAGTCAGATTTGTGTGCACATCTTCCTACAGACAGACTAACTGGTTTCCCTATCCTTTTGATTTGCTCCTCCCACCCCATAATCTGGATTTTGAGTAAATATTTTTGCTTGTTTTCCCATAGATTTTTGTATTTCTGAGGCAGAAAATGTGATTGTACAGCAGACTCTAGTCTCCCAGAGAAACAACACTTTACCTTCATTAGGTAATTAATAGCCTTATTTGCCTGGCTGTTGCATCTTTTTTGTTCTTACAGTGCACGAGAATGTGTTACTTGAACAGTAATGCCATCAGCAGACCTGGTGAGGCACAGGGAGTGTGTTCACAGCTGAGGGAAACAACTGCTGTGTTGCTGGAATATAACCCTGCCACTGCTTAGTTAGCAAAGTTCAAGCTGAGTTATACAATACTTTGGGAAGAAAAAAGTTTCATTAATAGAAAAGAATATAAAAAAACTCAGTATGGATGAACAACTTGGTGTGTGGAAGTTTCCAAAAGTTGCCCTGCGTTAATACTCCCTTTTTATAGGAAGAGAGTATAGATGAAAAGTACAATTTGAGTCTCCTGTGTGCTGGAAAATACCTGACCAGGTTTGACTTGTGTCATGTGCATGACCCAGCTGTGCAGGGAAGGCTCAGGGTCTGCTCTGGGCTCTGTGGGGGACAGACCTTGTGCCATGGTGTCCCTTGCAGGGGCTCTGTGGGGGACAGACCTTGTGCCATGGTGTCCCTTGCAGTGGTTCCTGACTTTTTGATCACAGATACACAAGCCCCACAGGGCAAACCCTTGAGTGTCTCTGCACGTGGATGCCTCTCCAGCCTCTCTTTGTGGAGCTCCTCTTCTCTCAGTGCACATTAAGCTCTCATCCTGTTCTTTCCTCTTTTAATGTGCTGTGTTCGTGGTACTCCTGGCTGTTGGCAAGGCTCAGTGTTCTGCAGCACAGCAGGTTTTTGGGGCAGGCAGCCTGCAGGCACTTGCTGTGCTCCCTGAGGGTCTGAGAGGGCATTCTTCAGGTGGGACCAGCTGGTGTACCCAGCCCTCCCTGGCACCCTCCACCCTGGCAGGTGAGCAGGTCTCTAAAGGCGATAAATTCTGATTTCTCGCCTCTGTGTGGCACAGCTTTGTGTAAACACAGCTCTTGTTGCCCAGAGCAGGGCTGGAGCAGCAGATGAGAGCTCCAGGAGGCACAGAGGTGTCCCAGCTCTGGAGGTGGCCCAGTTCAGATGGCCCCAGGAATGTGGCCAAACCCCGCAACGTGCCTGGCCAGTTGTGCAACCCTACACCCCCGGCTGCAGGGAGGGCACGGGCGTTCTTCCTGACCCCCACCTGTCACTCAGCCCAGCCCTAAAGGATAAGCTGATCTTTTGAAGTCGAGGCTTAAAGTGGTTGAGGCTGGAGGGCATTTCTAATAGGTCACTGGGTTAGCGAGGAGGGGCAGCGCTGTGGATGGTGCCAGCCTTGCTCTGATCACACGCTGCAGTGTTGTGCACACACACACACACACGAATTTAATCGCTGCTGCTTCATGCTTACCTGCACTGTTTGTGCTCTAAATCAGAGCCAGAGATGTCTGGTACCATCCTGTCCTTGAGCACACACATCTCAGAGCTTTTCTCCTGGTGGCTGAGGAAGAAGTTCTTTTCCCTGATGAAGCAGTGAGGGGACAGTGAATGAACTGTGACTTGTGGGATGTGTAAATGTGTGTGAGTGTAAAATGCTGTGAGGCTGCCCAACTTGGAGATTTCAATGCTACTGAAATACTAAAAATTAAAAGCAGGCACTGGCACAAACCTGCCCAGAACAATGCACTGCAAATACAACTTCTGAAGGGGAAACACCTTCTTCGCCCCTCAACCAACCACACCATAAATTCTCCCCCTCTTTTGGTTTTAGTACTGTTGTAAAAAACCCAGGCCTGCTTTAAAAACCTGAAACTTTCTCTTACAATGGCCGGGGCTGAGCTTTGAGGCACTGCCACAACTCATTGTCTGTGGAAGAACCCTTGCTGGGAAGGCTGTGATTTATATCAGCCTGCCTGTCATGGGGTGAAAGGAATGCCCGGTTTTTCATTTTGATCAAATGTTAGGTTTGAAAACCACCCACTGCTGTAAACTCAGTTGGAGTGGAGAGATGAGATGGAGCACATTGCATGCTTTGTTGCTGAGATAGTGTTTTAAGGCTGGCTGAGTCTGTTTCCCATTGCTGAGTGCAGGCAGCAAAGATGTGGATTTAAAAAGGGAAAACCAAACTGAGTACTTTGTGTCTGCTTTCAGTGAAGTAGAAGATGGGGTGAGGGCAGCTCAGGAAGATGTACTGCAGACACGAAAGGAGGAAAAATCTTTGCTGTCGATGAGCCTGTAGAGAAGATGGGGGTGGAATTTATGGGGGTGGAATTTTCCAGAGGGACTAGCAGAGATAATCACCTAGTTCCCACTGAAAGCTGCTGGACCTGCCTTTATGCCTAAAACTGGGAGGGGAAGACAAAATAATTTTGATCTGTAGTTGAGTTTATCTCCTTTTATGAGATTTTCAGTTTCTCCTGTCCCCTCTTTTTTGTTTTCATTTTGTCTTCTGTTTAGCAGCTTTCACAGGGGCTGTCCTTTCTGAAAGTTTGGATGCTGATACAATTCCAGAGCCATGATATTATTTCTATTTAAAATGCACAATAGTTTCTTTGGTTTTTTCTTCTCTCGGCTGTGTTGGCAACAGCACAGAGGGCTTTCCCTGGTTTTGAATTTCATCACAATTTTCCAGCTTGGACTGCCCTTAAGGTATAAAAGCATCTGATCTGAGTTTGTGGCTTTGAGTTTGTGACATTCAGTTTCTGATTTTTCTTAGGTTAATGCTCATTTTGGCTGAGTTTCATGATGTAGAGTAACATTTTTACCTCATTAATATGGCTTTGCATTTACTTAGTCCTAAAATGAGTATTGAAAAACCAGAATTGAGATTTTAAACTACAGAGTTGGGAGCAGTCCTTGCTAATTTTGTATTAAGTAAAGGCTGTGAGGAGTTCCTATGGGCTCCTCTGTTAGGAGCCTAAAGAATTCTGTGCTGTTGAGTGTCTGTAGACTCGTGATCACAATCTTTAGATACTTCTGTGTGATGCTTGTGAGCAATTTTTGTGATTAAGGATTGACTGCTGTGGTAAGAAAACCATCGTATCTTGCTCTGCTGCTGTTCCAGTTGTAAATGTGAAATGAGGAGCTGTAGATAACTTCCCTGCTCTGCCACCACAGGCTGTGCAACCTTGGGCAAACCATGTCTGCGTTCACCTGATACAAGAAGCGATAATACAGCCTCAGAAGGGTGCTTTGAAACTAAGCACGTTCAAGATTAAAATATTCTGGTGACAGTGGTAAAAAACCCCCAGTGTGCTCCAAGCAGTGCATTTGATCAGTCCTCCAGGTCACAGGAGATTTAAAGGCCATCTGTGGTACGACTCCATTGACTTCTGTAAACCAGGATCAAACGTGATTCATGCATCTGTGTGGTCTGACCCCTTTGAATTCTCTGGTCAAGTTATGTCAGGAAGGGAGAGGAGCACTGAGGTTTGCTATCAATTTTTATGTGGGTCTTTACAGAAAACAAAACCGTGTCAACAGCTGATGGGAGTTTGGCAAGTTTTTGTCACAGTTTCAGGGACATGAGGAGCCAGTTGAGATGTGCCTTTCAAGTTACAATATAAAAGACATCTGAATATTTTTGAGGCAATTAATATGGGTGTTATGAAGTAAATTATTTTTCCCCCCATGAAATAGTTTAATGCCAGAGCTGCTGAACTAGAACACCAGCTATTATTTTAGGAATACAGTTCAAACCTCTTGCTTTTCCATATTTTTTTAAGCCATAGATTACACCTTTATTGGTTTTGTGTTTCCAGACATAAAGAGGGGAGTTCCTCTGTGGCCACATAGTTCTGTCCCAGCTGGGGATGGCCAAAAGGGCTGACTGATTACAGTCCCTGACAGTGCTCTACAAAGGTGGTTTGCAAATCTAGGAAAAAATCCAGGGTTTGTTTCATCAGGGCATCAAAGGCTGAGCTTTTTAAACATTGTGCTAGTACAGCTGGGATGTGTTAACTGCAGGCATTATTGTCAGAAATGGCAAACATCAGGTAACATTGCACCGTGGAGCTGGAAATGATTCTCAGACTTCTTACAGCTCTCATTCTTGAAATCTATATCCTGTCTTTTCCTTCATAAGGTCCAGGCCTGCATTTCTTGCTGTTTGGTATTAACTCTGTGCTTGTTCTGTTCCATGTGTGATTTAGCAGTGAGCAGAGTACTGAATGTCAGCGTTTTGGAATGTTCTTGTCAGAGATGGGGGTTAGGATAATGTTTGGTTCTGTTATTTTGGTGGTGTGTCTGTACCTGGAGGATCAAAGCAGGGCTGAGCTCTGACAGGTCTGACTCTGTCTGTCTGAGACTGTTTTGCAGATAAGGATTTTAGAGTTTAACAGCCATTCAGAGAGCACTCCAGGGCTCCCAGCAGTGACATTTCTTGCTAGTGAGAGCAAAGGCCTCGGAAGCTGTTTCTGAGTGGGAATGATGTTACAGCTGTCTCCCCAGCTTCTGTAATGAAAGTTTGCACAGTGCATCTTAGCCTACCATCAGTAAGGTTCTTCCTAATTGATAAAATGAGATTATCCATTGAAAAAAAAAAGTGTAAGTTCATTTAAAGTTCTTCTTATTAAGTAAAATGGGAGACTTAGCATTTCTGCATTTTATCATACATTCATATTTAGTTGCTGCATTTCTGTCACTTAGATCAATCATCTCTGTGTACGATCTCATTTGTTTCATTTGTGGGCTTTCTGGAAGAGAGGTGAAATTATTCACAGCAAAAACTGAAAAGATGGGAAAAGCAAGCTTTGAAGTGACAGAATATTATCACAAAGTGGATTATTGCTTACTCTTACTACACCTATGTAGATATATTTGATTCCTTGTTACCAGGTTAAAATGTTAATGATAGCTATTGCAGCATAACTGGGTACTTACAAATCACAGAAAAGGAAAAACTTCTGAATTTACTGCTAAATAAGCAGTATAAATTAGGGAGTCCTTTGGACCAGTCCCGTTGGGCCCTGGAAGTTTGGGTCCGCAATATTTCACAGAAGCCACGGTCCTCTGATGGAGAGAGATCTGAAAATAGCTGGAGGGTCAGCTCTGATCTCTGTGGTGAAGCTGGAATTTGTCCAGGGGGGTTCTTATCTGTGAGGCTCCCTCCCACACCTCAGTTTTGTGCATTTGTTGCACACATTTTACCGAGCAGACAAGGAGGGCTGCTGAAAGCTGCCTTAAAAACACAGGCTCTGAAGGGATCGGGGGAAAAGAGGGCAAATTCTTTTTCATTCCCATTTGTACAAATAATTCACAGATTAAGGATTTTGGCCGAGAAAGAGAGGCTCAAGTCTGAAATGTATGGCCCCCATGTGGGCTTCATACGGAGCAGCTGAACAAAATGCTCCATTTCCAAAAGCCACTGCTCAGCTTCCCACTCTGTTCTCAGGGAGATGATGAGGAAGAGAAAAGACGACGACTTTGCAGCTGATTAATCACTGGGAAGCAGTAATCACTGGTGCTGGGTTTGGGATCATTATTCAAGGACTTCCAGACAGAAATAGACCCAAGAACTACCACAGTAGCTTTCTCTAATTGTTTTTCTGTGCTCAGCCCTACTTTGTGTATTGAGCAAACCGTTCCTCTTCTTGCAGTTGGTGGGCAGTGATCTCTGGGGCACAGATTCTCACTGTCCTGGGGAGTTCATTCTAGAAGCTGACTCAGTGTGACCATACTTAAACTTTAAAAGAGGCTGTTTATTATGGAATTCATTCTAAAATCACAGCTAAGGGTTTATAGCATGTTTAAATGTATATATCTGCTTGAAAAATAGTTTGAGATAGGTCTTTGTTGTGTGAAAGTTGGCACAGCCTCTCTCCAGAGCAGAAAGAAACCAAGCAGGTTTCCACCCACAGAAGTTTGGACCCCTTTGATTTTCCTTTTCTCTTCCGTGTGTATGATGCACGGGGAAAGAAGACAACCCTCTTTAATCTGGGGAGAATTTAGACACTCATCAAGCACTAAAGAGGCACCATGCCGAGGCTGAGAGCTGAAATCCCAAGGATGAAATCAAGTAATTGCTTTGTCTTTCTCTTCAGACATCTAGAGAGACGCTTAAAGGCAAAACTAGAAGTAAATGAATGACTGGGGCCGAGTGGATTTAGAGGCGGGTGGATGTGTTAAACTTGCAGGGAAAACAGCAGCAAGTGGGTGACATTCTCTGCAGCTGGCAACAGCAGCAGTCAGGCTGCAGTGGGCTCTCTTCAGCATCCCACTGAAGGGAAAACGTGCTTCAGAAAGGACCAGAAGTTTGATCTGAGCTTAGTTTTTTAAAGTAGCTTGTAGTCAATTAACTGCCATAAATACTGTGTTCAGCAGTTAACTCTCTTCATGTCTGTAATTGCTCTGAGATCCCAATATTTGCCCAGGCCCTGAGCTGTTGCAGTAGTGATTTAGTGATTTTTCTTGTTAATATAATTTGAGAGGTTCATATTTGCAGAAGGACAAAAAGTCTAGAGGAGAGAAGGCAGGGAAGGGTTGGGCACTCTTTAAATGAGCTGTTGAGTCTGCATAACAACATGACCATTTTACAGTCACATTCTGTTGCAGCCAGTTTTTCATACTTTGCAATAGGTTGGGATCTGTTTATTGCTATTACAGGGCTTTTTTTTTTTTTTTTTTTTTTCCTGAGCTTTTTCTCATGTAGATGGTTTTATGCTTCTCATCTAGGTTAGGAACAAGAAATGCAAATTTTTTACCAGACTTGAATAACCAAGCAGTTTCCAAGGAAAAAAGTTTCAGGCTTGAATGTTAGGTTCTGGGCAAAGAATTTATGGTATTTTTGAGCTCACTTTGTGTAAACCAGTAAATGAATAGTGATACAGCAAACTTAAGTAAGGCTAGTAGTAAAAAAGGTTAAAAAAACCTATCAGGTTCTTTATTTATGGCAAGGGGGCTCCTGTCTTGTTGCTTATTCAGTTTGTGGGAAAACTATTGACACCAACTTCCAGCTGCAAAATGAGGAGTTTACACTACAGACTGCATTTTGCTCAAACCCCAGGGGCCAGATTTGCACAAGAGCTCAGCCTACAAGCTAAAAGGGAAAAAAATGACCAAATTTCTAGAGCCCTGTAGGTTGGGTCTCAGAATTGCTGCCTCTGGGTGCTGGCTGCTCCCAGACTCCGAATGTGGTAATGCAAGTTCAGCCTGAAAGTCTGCACCCTAGATGTGTTGTAGCTTTAATTTTGGCCCCTGAGAAGGCCAATTAACTCATACAGACCTAATGACAGCTCATCTGCACTTTAATTAACTGGGGCTATGATCATATTCAGTACAGGAGCCATACAAAAATGCCACTCACATTTCACTTTAAGTGTTCTGTGTCAGACACCATCACCCAGGAAGGAACTGCTGCTATTAAATTTCATAAACAATCATTTGAAATAAAGAGTTGTCACAGGAACAGACTTAAGCAGCATTTTAATGTTGCATCAAAGGCACTGCTGTGCTGAGAATTACAGAACCCTCCAGTCAGAAAGAAAAGGTCACCAGGTCTTGGTCATACTCACCTGCGTGGCCAGGTATTACCTGGGTGTGATTGCTCTCTTCCTTCTGGAAGTTTTGGATGCAGTCTGGGAGATTGTGAAGCCACCAGGCCTCCCTTGGCATCTGCCCTGGAAGCCCCCCAAGTGTGTGTGCCAGTCCTGGCTGGTGGTGGGAGCTGCTTGTCACTGAGCTGACTCTCCACAATGAAGAGTGGTGGCAGCAGAGCAGGAATAAATTCAAAACAGTCACTGTCACGGCCCAAGAGGGAGCATATTTACATTTTGTTTCTCACATCCACTTTAAATCCATGATTTAAGGGCAGCATGTATGTGATGTAGGGGGGATCTGAGTGCTACAAGCACTCAGTGATTGTAGAGGCTGAAACAGCATCCAGCTTTGCCCCTTGTGTCCTGTGTTCTGCTGTGAACCTTCCCTGTCCAGGGCTCAGCCAGCATGTGGGGACTCTGCCAGTGCTGGTGCTCGATTTAGGATTGAGAAGTAGAGAGCTGTGAGGAATGGTGGGAAATTCAAGCTGCTTTGAGGAAATCAGATGATTCCTGCTCGGTGCAGAGCTGTGCAAGTTGTGACCCTCCCAAAGATGAGATCCATAACTGCAGCTCCTAAACAACATCACCTTGCTGGACGTGCAGATGAGAGCTAACTCAGGCTCCTGTTTGGCAGCTGTGTGGGTTAAGTGTTTTGGGAACCACGGTGTTTTGGGAATCCTGTTTGGGTGAATCAGCTCAGTCACAGAAGGAAATGTGCAAATGCACAGTTTGAGGAATTTGCAGTTCACTCAAATTGTGTAATCAGGGCAGGGAAATGGTAGCATTTAACCTGTGCCTGTGTGGTATGAACTACTGTCACAGTTCATGCCTCCTGGCATCATTATTCTCTGCAGAAATCGAGAAATAATTCCTAATAGTTAATAGATGTTCAGTTCTTTATGGATATAATAGTAATTCTCAATAAAACAAATACATGTTTTTAACTATCCAGTCACTTTTGGAATTGCTAAAGAGTTCTCCAGTTCTGAGCTGTTCAGTAGGAATAGCTCTTTATGTCTGCAGTAGGACCAGATCAGGCTCAATCTCCACGAGTTTGATACCTTGGAGCAAGTTGATGGGTTCTGAGAGGAGCTGCCAACGCCATCTAGAGTTGAGGCTGCCTGGGATTTCTCATTATTTTAGGAATTACTGTAAGGAAATAACACCCATTTCTCAGCACTTTTGGCAGAAATACTGTAAAAGAAAGAAATAAATATTATCCATTAGCAGAGTGCCTTTTTCAGCCTCACACTGAAAAAGGAGACATGTGCTGCAAGTTCCTTCTCCTCACCCAGGGGGCTGTGTTTCATTTTTCCTGAAGCAGCTGCCTTTTTGCTTCTTGAATCCTTTTCCTTTGCTCTTACGTGCCAGGTCTGGTAAGGTCTGACACACCCAGTAATCCCCCTCATCTCTGCAGTTACAAAAACCTGGAGAAGTCCAAACCTACCATGGAAACATGCTGGTTTAATCAGGATTTTTATCAACTGTTTTGCTTCGTTCCCCAAGTGTTTCAGGATGCTTTCATAGTTAGGTGCAAGGGAATTCTGGGAGACAGAGATGAGGATTTCTATGTAAAATGTGGGATTTGAGGGGGTTTAGAAGGAGAGATTAACTGGGTGAAGTGCTTAGATCCCACGGTTTCCTGCAGAGAGTGCCTGTTTTTCAGCTGGGAAGGCTGTTCCAGGGGCTGAAGGGATGGTCTCAGATCCCTTCCCTGCAGAATGCTGCAAGTGGGACTGGAGCTGGGATGAGCACGATTATCTCCTGATAGCAGAAGATTCTTATTTGCTCCATGTCATCCATTTAGAGTTCCATCCTGCTTTGTGTGAGGAATGTGATCCTGAGTGCAAGTAGTTACTTCTTAACTGAGGTTGAAAACAGCCAGTATTCAGTATTTTAGTGAATGTTCTAGAGACCAGGAATCAAATCTAGGTGTGCCAACTTCGATCTTACTTCTCTGCCCATTAGCCCGTGCTCACCTTTCAAGATCTGTTTCAACTGGCAGCGTTTCTAATGAGAAATGCAGCTTTAAAAGCCAAAAGGACATTTGTCTTCTTTAGTTCTTGAGGTGCTTTATTGTGAGGCTCGTTATGGTTCAGTTGAAGCTTTCTGAGTTGGGGACAGTGTTGAGGCTGGAAGGAAATGAATGGAAAATGCAAAACAGAAGGAGATTTAACAGGACCAAGTTGTTCATGTGGTTATTTGGCAGTTACAGGAATTAAATGTGCCCGAGAAGTTCCCCACTTGACTGTATCACACAATTGATTCCCACCAACATAGAATACTAACATTCTATTAGTGAGGTTTATTTATGCTCCTGTGGTAATAACTTGAAAAATGCTATGAAAAATCCTTTATTTACATTAATAATGCCACTAATATTTCCTGGATCTGGTGAAGTTATTGCTTTTTGCTGCTTAAGGAGATAGGGTAATTCAAGTATATAAGCTTGAAGGAAAACGGGGAGAGGTGTTTCTCTGAAAGGAAATGAAGCTAAAACTCCTAGGAAATATTTCTAGCCCACATCAAATTCGAGTATCTCCAACAGAGATATTTGCCATTAATCTTTTAGGAGCCAGGAGCAGATTGAAGCAGTCAGAGTGGGTTTGTGGAGGGAGGGGAAGGGTGAGATGGGCTGAGGAGAGAACAGGACTCAGCCCCTCCTTGGCCCTGCTGGGGTTTGCTCTTGGGGCAGATAATTTTAATAACTGTGTCTGGTAGTTCATTCAGCAAACAGCAGCGTTCACAGCCTTCAGACTGAAAATACCATGAGCAGTCCTGTGAGTGCCTCTAAACCTTCAAATGCAAGATAAGCTTGGTGTGGTTGTGAAATGCTGAGCAGTAAATATTTTGCTTGTTTGCTTCTACTTAAAATTGAATATTGGAGGACTTACATGCAAATTCTATCAAGTACAAATCTTTGTTCAGTCTTTGCTATGTGTTTTGATTTTTTTTTTCTCATTAATTTGAAAGCATTTGGGAAAGGAGAAGAGCCAGTGTTTTCTAATTGGCTAACATAAAGTGAAATTGCTAAATCCATATGTGGGCACCAGACTGTGCTTTGTTTCTTAGTGGGGCTAATTTTGCTGGGACCTGAGGGACCTGAGCATCACAAATCAGGTTGCCTGTGCAGGTATTTCAGGTTAAGAGGCTGCTTCAATTCTCAGCTGTAGGGGCCTACCAAGGGGGCAGGAGTTACATCTGCATACTTGGGGAAAACATTTGATTTGCTGCTGGAATCCAGATTATTTATTTTATGATAAGAACATGTAGCTTTATATACTGGAAAATTTAATTTATCTTGCCCAGATTTTCAGTCAGTCCCAAGCAGCAAGAAAGCCAGGAGTAAGTCCATTGCTGTGACTGAGTTGGTACCACACCCTTATTTTTAAGAGGAGTTGGACTTTCTTTGCCTTCTGCAAATATTATTGAGAATGCAATTTCTCACCTCTTTGCACTTAGACTGGTATCAAATAGCTAACAAATTTTTGTCTCCTCTTCCAGCACCTGTACTATTGCTGGCATCTCTTATCATGTGGAGCTATGTGAAGGAATAATGAAATATGTTTAAATATACATTTTCCCATTGCTTCAGTCAACCATTAATATGTTGATATACCTTAATATATTTTGGTTTTATAATTTGAATAATATCACTTTCCATTACATAATCACCCTTTCAAAGACTCCAAGGCATTTTTGAGCACTAGTTAAAGCCCCAGGCATTTCTTCCTGCAAAACAACTTTTAGTTATTTTACTTTAGCTTCTACCTACTTAGAAATGAGTGGCCTAAGGTAACTCAGCATCCCTGGGAGAATTACAGATATGGTGCTTCTGTTGTGGGATTGCCTTATTTTGGATAACAAACCTTCATCTGAATTCAGAGTTTTATCATCTTGGCTTACCTACAGTGAGGAGTTGTATGGTTTATTCTTGACCAGTTGATCTGAAATACTCTGTTTTTCCTTATCACCACTGCTTCCACAAAGGATCCCTTAGCTCTTCATCTCTGCAGGTTTCTGACCTGCAGTTTTGGGAAAGACGGTGCATTTAAAATAGTTAAAAATCTATTTCCAGCTCTTCTGCATTTGAAAGATCTGGGTCCTGTAAGAATATTTTGTCTCTAGCTCCCCTCTAGTTATCAGCAGGAGAACTCAGAGGAGCAGAGCTGACAGAAGCCCCTTGGAGCAGCAGGAATTGGCAGCTGTGAGCTCCTCGCTGCTGCTGTGGTAGGGGAGGCTGGAGCAGCAAGGCACCAACCTGGCTGGAATAGATTTGCTCTTTACCTGTTCTGCTGTGGATTAAATGAGAACAGATTTTTGGCTCTGAGCATCTGTGCATAAATTCTGTCTGAATAGGAGGCGAGTTATGAAATGAGATCAGCTCTGAGAAGTAATTCTAACCACAGCTAATTTTTTTTAGCAAAAGGAATATAAATTGCTACCTTTTGAGCAGCCAAAGAAAATTAGGGCTTGTGTAGGCTCTGAGATTTTGCCAGATTTTGTATTGATTCGTGTTAAGTCTGGTTTGCTTGAAAGGGTGTTTCAGAGTGGGTGTGAATGTTCTGCATCAAGAGGATGTATGTACCTGAAGCTGGGATGAGTGCAGCTACAGAATGCAGTGCAACAGCTTTAGTTTGATCCACATCACTAACAGCCACCTGTGTGAGCTGAGCAGACTCTGCTGACCTTTCTTGCTCCTTGTGTGTCTCCATCTCCATTTTCTGATGTGGGCACTGACTGTGCTGGCATCTGTGCTCAGATGAGATGGGAACAATTATCAGGCTGGTGCAACTTGCAGTTGCTGCCTGGCTGGGCTGGATCTGAACCAGGCATCCGGAGGAGAGGGGGGTTTTTTTTGTTTATTTCCTAAATTTTCTGAGCTGAAGGATGACAGCTGAGGAGAGGGGACTGGAGGGCAGAAGTAAATACTGGTCGTGTAAGGAGGAAAACACAGTGAGACAAGGCATGATGAATAGTGGTGTGTCACTGAGGACAGTGCTTACTGAATCCTCTGAGCTCCCTGAGAGCTCTGGCCATGGGACGTGCCCTGGGAAGCTTTCCCAAGTGCTGCCTACACTGCTGGGGGCTCGCAGGCCACTTCAAAGCAGAGCTCTGAGCCCAGGCAAGCGTGCAGATCTAAAGTACACACCAGTGTCCTTTGAAACGGGCTGCAAAGGGTTCCCACAGCTCTCCCTGCTGCAGGGGGGGCTGCAGGGGAGCCGATGGCAGGAGTTCAGCTTTCTGTGACTTTGTGTGATGCTGGACACGGTGTTTGTTCCGTCTGGATTACGGTCTCCTGACTCCAAAACCAGGAGAGAGCACAGCTCAGCCTCACACGAGCTTTGGGGTAAGAGCTGCAAGGTTCAGTGGCAGAGGGAAGGGGTGGCTGATGATTGCAGCCAGCCGTGGGCTGCCGTGGCATTCCAGGGTGTTTATCCCAAGTCAGGACTGAGGTTCAGAGGGAATGTCTGATCTGCAGAGTGCCTCCGCTAGAGCTGGTTCTAATTAGTCATTTTTATGAGCTCCAGAGTCAGACAAAAATGAGGAGCCCTCCCCTTGTGTAGTTTCCTGTTTGCTGGGTGCATGTAAAAGAGATCTGGCCCTGATGTATGTTAATAATGAGCTGATAATGTAAGCCAGCTGAGAGATGTGGAGCTAGTCTGGTGTGCTGCCAAGCGGGAGGTGAAAGTTCAGGAACTGACTCATGTTGCCAAGACCTGGTCCTGTGGAGAAGGTCTGCTCATTAATAGATTGAGTTTCTCATTAGGGCTACAGAGCATATGCTTACAGCTTTTGGGTTTCAGGCTGAAACCCAATCCCAGTAAAAGCCTGCTGAACAGAGAGGCAGATTTACTGGTAAATAAAGGATTAAAGGAACACTTGGCAGGGTTGTTGGACTGGAAACCTGACTGGCCTTTGAAGATTTCTCCATATTGTAGGTCCTCCCTTTAAATTTATACCAAGAAGAGACGTGTTCTGCTCTTTACCATGCAGCCCAGAGGGCAGGAGCTTTCCACAGTCTGCTCGTATCCAGCTAGGGTAGAAGATGCTTATATCTGTCTTCTAAATCAGTGCATGACACTGCCTTTAAAGTAAAACATCCCATGGAAGCTGTTAGCTCAGAGGAGCCTGGTGTAAACAAGGCTTCCCTCCCACACCCCCCTTGTCTGCACAGAGAGCAGGACTCTGCATTAGTTTGCAGAGCAAGCAGCTCAGCATTTACAGCATCTCTAAAACTACTCTTGTTCTCTTTGGTTTTTTGAATGAGAGTCTCCAGCAAACAGGCCCAACTGCCTGCTTGGGTTCCAGCCTGTGACATTCATTACAGCTGGCCATGAATGGAGTTCATACTTGGCGAAACAGCTTCAGCAAACTGAGATGCAGACAGGTTTAAACAGACTTATAAAGGGAAAAAAAATAAATATATGGCAGTCCAAAAGCTCTACAGCTGACAAGCGTGTTAATACAGTACTTTGGGAATTCAGGGTGGCATTAGCTTTATATTTCTTTACTGAAGGAAAAATGATCCCTATTAAAGTTTTGGTTCTTGAATGTGGATGATGTAATGGCTCTTGTACTGCTCTGCCTTAGCTGGCAAGGGTTACCTGGGGAGACGTGGAGCCCAGAGGAGCTGTAGGAGCCCACAGGAGCTGTTGGAAGCTGGTCAGGATGGTCAGTTTCCTTTTCTTATCAGGAACTGGAGTCATTGCTCTGTTAGCTAATGAAGGAGACAAAACTGCAGAACTGGAGACAGCCGTGAATTTTATCGAACCCCTCTTCCAGCAGAAGGGTTTCCTTTGTTCCTGCCTGCCCAGAAGCCACAGGCATCTTTAATCATTGCTGAAATCCTATTGTCTAGATCCAACAGCCATGCTAGACCACAGGCTTTACTGCAGCCAGATGTCTGACACCAGAAAAGTTCCAGCAGGGAGAGGGTATCGGACTTGTGCCTTGCTCAGTGATGTGACCAGGCAGGCTGAGAGTCAGCTCAAGAGCTGGATTTACATTTTATTGTACAGAAATGAGCTGTAGCTGTGAGTGAATGCACAAATACACATTTTATCTGTGCTTGTGCACTATTGCTGTTACACAAAGAACTGCATTATTTCTTCTTCGTGAATAAGAACGAGCAGAAGGATTTTTGTAACTCCAAAGCCTCTGTTGAATATCACAGACCCAAGATGTGGTCGTGGAGTCCACCAGGAACTAAAATTCACATCCGTGATGGAATTCCTGCAGCAGAGAGGCTCTCCTGAGAGAGGCTGCCTGGGCATGAGCAGCTGGGGTGCAGCTTGGCTCAGTGTGGGTCACACGTGGGTCTGTGGGCAGGGTGTTTGTGTCACCAGAGCAGTGTCACAGCTCCTGCCTGGCCCTGGGCACGGAGTCACAGCCAGGTGACAGTGGGGACAGCCAGGCCCTTACAGCCTCCTCTGTCCTGAGTGTGCCTTGGTGTGCTGGCACCTCTCTGCCAGTGGGGCCCAGAACCGCTGAGATCAGCTTTTATTCAGCTGTCACCCCATGCCCTGCTCCAGGCTCTGCCACCAGAGCTGCTGTGGCTGCTGGCAGCAAAGCCAGCAGGCTGTGAGTGCTGCTGGGGTGAGTGGACAGCAGCTGTGGTATTGAGACATCTCTGGCCAGACACATCAGCCCCTCTGTCCCTTAGAGGGCAGATAAAAACACTCCTAATGCTTAAGAACATACATTTGGAGGAGACCTTATGTAAACATATTCAGTGAGCCCTCATTAATTTCCCTTTGGAGCCAGGCTGAATGAAGATGAGTTTCAAGGAAAGGAAGAAATTAAATTTGTTGTTAAGGACTGCACATGTTGGAAAAAATTGTAGGAGGCACTGTGTGTTTTTAGCTGTGTGAATTAGGGATCTGTGGCAGGGACGTGGGGGAGGAGGAAGGTTTGGAAGTTATATTAGGAAAGGATAAAAATAGTGCTTGCAAAATGTATAGCAGGGCTCTATTGCATTGATTTGCAGGGAGCTCTCAGTGATTCTTGAGCACAGCAGCACTTCAGGAGCACGACACATTCAACCTCTTAAAAAGATGGTGCAGGTCATTTGCTCTGCAGTTTTGTGGTGCTCAGCATAACAAACTGGCATCCATCGTTGTCGTTTGTCTTTGCCAGTGACTTTAAGGACACTTGGAAGCAACAGGAAGGTAGGATTCTGCTTTCCACCCACTCCAGAAAATAGAGAATTACTCTTGTACTTTCAGAGCTGTACAGGCCAGCTTTGCCTCTGGCATTCTTACCCTCCCTGGAGCTGCAGCAGACTGTTGCTCTGCTTTGAACATAAACTGGATCCAGGTTCTTGTCTTTATCTTAGGCAGGCCTTTATCTCTGGCTTCTGAATGCACTCCATTTCTGTAAACTTCATCTTGGAAAGCAGAACTTGGTCCCATTGGCTGCTGCATCCTAATTCCAGAACTGGAACTGCCAGATGTGTTCTCCCAGACACTTCCCTCAGGTCTGGCACTGATGGAGTGTTTTGGTTTGGCCCTTCCTGGGCAGGCTATAGCAAGACATTAGAGCAAATTAAAGAGACTTTAGAGAGTGACTTCTCAATCATCTTCTCTGCCTTAAAAACAGAATTAAAACCACGTGTTTATCATTCTTCTGCTGCATTTTCTCACTGTGATTTAGCATTCTGTCAGGTCTACTTGTGTTCCTCTGGAAAATTCCCTCTTCTGGATCTCATTCTTCCTTTTGTAGTTTTGCCTTTCCCCTTCTCACTGCCAACACCACAACCACTTTGTTCTCCCTGTCATTTCTTGCCCCACTCACATTTCTGGGGAGGGTAAACGGGGAAGAAGAGATGCCAGAAGGGCTGAAGTTGGTGACTGGGGCTTGAGGAGCCCCTGCCTCTGCCCCTTGGTACCAGGGGTCACCAAACAGCACCCAGTGGCTGCTAGGGAAAGCTGGGATGCTCCCACAAAGCTTTTGAGTCAGGACAGGATACTTGAGAGGCAGAATTTGGGGGTCGGAGAGTGGCTGCTCACCCCAAGATCCATCCCCAAGTGGCAGCAGCCACTTTAAAACCAGCCCTTGGAGGTGCTGGGAGCACAGAGCAGTGCTCCAGCCATCCCTTTTGATGAATCCCTGGGAAAGAAGGTGTTTAACCAGCTACATTTCCGCTTGGTTTCTGTCCTGCTGCTCTTCTGGAAGGATGAGTTGCTTTGTGCTCTGTGACAGAGAATCACGGGGAGGTTAAAGGTGACGCCGAGTTCATTTCCCGAACGGGCAGGGCTGTCCCCCACCCCCTCAGCCTCGTCTCTCAATTAATCTTCTCATAAATCCTCACTGCATTGTTGAAATGGAGATGATTAGCAGGGTTGTAGCCAGGATATTGGGATATTCTGGCATGGTGTAAGTCACAGTTTGCATACAAGCAACTATTTCATACATGCAAGTATTAAAAATGTGTGTGCATTGCATCTGTTAGTGTTCAGATTCCTCCATGAAGGAGAGGAGAAGAAAGTAAAGAAGGATAAGTGGCTGCTTTACTCTGAAATTAAATTTTCATGTAAATAATCTTTTTTTTTTTGTTTTCAAGAAGCAATTAAAAAATGTTTTTGGGGCTGGGTCATTGCTGGTATAGCTCATGGTGATTTTTCTGTCTTTTATGAAACTTTATTGATTTATACCAGTGGAGAAACTTTCCTAAGAGTGAAATTCTGCAACAGTTGATGCTGATCCAAGTCAGTACTTTCAGGGTCTTTTTTTCCTCCATGATTTAGATGTTTTACACCAAATTTGCAGGTTCCTGGAGACGCCAGGCAGCGGAGGTTGAGGCTCTTGGTTCCCACTCGGAAAAGCTGACAGACTAGAGTCTAATCTTGGCAGCATTTGCTACCTTGCCTTGCCAAGTTCCATCCATCATCAGTAAGGCTCTCACATCCTCTTGCCTTCCTTGCTTTGGTGCTTTCACCTGCTGCACACGCAGTGCCACTGTCCCTGCTCCTGTCTGGGTTCTGTGCTTAGCTTTGACAGAACCTCCTGGAACACTCAGCTACACTGCCCGAGTTCCCTGTCTAGGTAGTGGGAAAAATGATTGCAGCTGTTGGATATTCGTTTGCTGAGGTGGGATGGGAGGTCTGAGGGGGTTTATTCCCAGCAGAGTCCAGGACCCTGGGATTACCAGCCCTGAGAAATGAGTTGCCAGTTAGGAACATATCAAGATGTGTGCTAAAAGTGTGTTACAGACCCCAGAGGAAGCCTGGCTCAGGTCTGACTGTAAGAAACCCCTTTTTCCTTTTCAGCCTTGGAATTACTCACTGCCAGGTTATACCTGGCTCTTTGAGTAATATCCCTTGTACCTGTGCAATGCAGAGCCCAGAGCAGGCTGGGTCTCAGAGTGGGGCAATGTGAGATAAAGTCCTGTTGTTTATGTTGCTGGCTGGCTTTACTTTTAACTGTTACCTATTTACAAGAAAAAAATACTCTGTTTTTCTTTTGGGATGGTAAGGGGAAAAACATTGTAATTCATTTATTGAGTCCTCTGTGTCCTCCTTTCTATGCTTTTGCAGCTGAAAGCTTCATCCTGCGCAGGTCTGAGCTCCTTGGTGCTCTTGGTTCTTGTTGGTTTTCGTGGCAGTGAAGAGTGCTGAGCAAATTGCCCCATTCAGGCTCTAGGACCCTAATCTCTCTTTAAACAAGGAGCTGTGCAAAGCAATTCAGTGTCTAAACAGAGGAGTGAGTGCCTATCAGCATCTGACAGAGACTTAAACAGCAGAGGAAAGCAGAGAGCTATTAAAAACTAGAGAAGGAGACACAGGACAGGGAATTGATTCATTGCCAAGGCCAGAACTTGTTCAAGTTTGTAACTTACATCTTGCATGTTCCCATTCTTGTGACACTTGAGTACTTAAAAAAAAACCAAACCCAACTGTGATATTCGTGTATTTTGATCAATATGGCATTCTGGCCAAACTTTAAAATGTTGTGGAGGCTTTGGTGAGCCATCCTGTAAGGCTAAATTTGCTACATCCCCTGCAGAGAAGTGTCTTTCACAGAATTGTGCTGCCATGAAAATTAGGCTTCTTCAGCTGCGTGTCTTCAGTGGAAGATGAACAGTCCAGGTCTCCGAAAAGGTACTGGTTAAGGTAGAAAATACTGACCACATTGTCCACTTTCTCCCCACTCTGTGACTGCCACTGGGTTGTTTTTGCCTGTTTTAAAGACCAGAAAGCCCCCCAGACAGACAGTGTTTTACTTGGTCTTTTGTGAGATGAACTCAACGTGGTTTGACTCGCAAGTCAATCAAACTGAATGATGGCTTCTCTCATTTCATGGCCAGAGAACCTGGCTTCCAGAGGTTTCCTATGGCTACCATATGTTCCTGATGGAGCTGGCAGTAAACTGCAGTGTCCTAAATCCTCCTCTTGTCTCCAGCTATCCAACAGGATGGGCTCAAGTGCTGTTTGCTTTGTCCTTGCAGGGCTGGCACAATGGATGGGTGCAGAATCCGGGGAGCTGGCCACAATGAGGCGAGCAGGGCTGCAAGGAAAGGCCAGCAGGTGACATTTTGCCCACGGTGTGTTGCTCACAGGACACTGACATTTGCAGCCTCTGGCCAGCACAAAACCTGAATAGTGTCTGTATAGAAGTTCTCCAACCCTTTTCTCTTAACAAAAGCTTTCAGTATGGAAATCCGAATTCAGGTATTTATCTTTGATTCCACACAGCAAACTGGCTTAAATAGGTCAGGTGGTCTCGGCAGTAGAGACAATTGGGAATGTCAGCCCTGGGAGGGGGAGTGATTCTGGAAATCTGCACTGACCTTTGCATGTACACTGTTGTTTTACAGACTCTTAAGGTCATCAAGCAGTCTGAGAAAACCATTTATAGATTTCAGTCCTGAATGTCAGGCAGTCTTTGACTAACGCAGCTCTGTGCATAGAGGGTCAGAGAGAAGACAGGCCAGTAATAAAAGGATATCTTGGTATTTTGCAGCCAAAGGGTGGGATGTACAGAACTGCAAAAAACATTGGAGGCTGCTATTAAAATATTGGAAGTGCATTTCTGATGTGCAGTTTTCTGAGAGTTCTGTGTTTCCAAAACAGACTTGAAAGCTTCTCTTTCCTGTTAGTGGAAAGGCTGTGCCTCACAAGCAGCTCTTTGTGGTTCATACACGTGTCTGTTGTGTTGGTAATCCTGAGGAAAATGGAACAACCTGACAGATGTTGGATAAGGCTTTAGCATGCAGAGGTCTAATCCTGGGCTCTAATCGATGCAGCTAAAACAAGGAGTTTTACATGTGGTTAGTGACACTGCTCTGGATGGGCTGCACATGGGTGCAAGCATTCTGATCACCCTTTTAATTCTGGGTGAGTTCCCTGGCAAGGAGCTCTAGCATCTAATCATGCTCTGTTTGAAATATTTTTTTATCCACTTCGAATTCCCCTCATTTTGTTTCGGTGGCCACCCCATTGTTTTTGTGTTTCCAAGGAGTGCAGAGGTTCCTGGGGTACCTTTGTTCAGTCCTTGCTTTAGGTGCTTGTCATGTTCCTGACAGCTCTGAAATGCCACTGTTCTGCCTCTGCTGGAGAAGAATGGGGCAAGTGTTCACTTCTGTACTAAATCCAGGATTGTCTGCAGGACTTCAGTGAAGATCTCATCTGTGGTAATATACAAAGGATAAATTCATCAGGGATATACTCTCAAAATGTGAGAGAAGTCTATTTAATGGAATATTATTGCAGTTTTTCATTTAACAATATACTGAACAAATGAATTTAATCTCTCCCACTGAAATAAAATAGGAAATTTGTTCACAATAACTGATTATAATGTCTCCCAAGAATCTTTGCAATGTGGTTTAATTGAACTCTGATCTAGGCTAAATAAGGCTGTGTCTATATCTGGGCTTAAAATGTCTGGTTAGTTACCAGGCTCTGTGCTCCCATATATGTGAATAGGAATATCCAGTCCCAGGTGAATCTGCAAAGCACTGCAGGTACAAACCTATCCTTGGACTTCAGCTTTCAGTTTAGGGCACTCTGAATTCGAAAAAGAACTGCTAAAATAATTTTGTTAGCATTAATTTTGTTTGATGAAATTGCCCTCACCCGGTGCTCACAGAATATTTGAGAATAGGCTGCAGTTTCCCTCAAATGTTTGCTCTGTGGATCTCTTTGCCAGATTTGTTTGCAGAGTTTATTTTTAGCTTCACAAACTGGTCGTCATGAGTGTTTGAGCCTTGCCACTGCCTGTGTGCAATCAGTCCAAGAGTCTCTCTGATCCCTCAGAGGATGAGGAGGCAGATCTGATGGGCACCCCTGAGGAGCAGAACTGTGGCTTCTGCAGTTCCCCTGCCATCCAGCTGGTTGTTTGGAATGCTCACAGAACTGTAGCTTTTAAGCCAGAAGGGAGTACGAGGCTCCAAGTTATCCCTGTAACTTGTGCTGAGAAAACCGTGCCTTTCAGGGGGGAATCCAGTCTGGATGTGAGGACATGGATGATTTCAAAGACACTGCTCCCTTTGTTGCAATATTTTATCAACCTTACAGTTCAAAATCTGTTCCATATCCTGAATTTGAGCTTGTTTGGTTTAAGATTCCACTCAGCCCTTCCATCAGCAAAATTTCCCATTTCTAGATGTTAAGAAAAGGGAACTTGGAGGGGATGAGAGTACAGCTAAGGTCATTCTGAGGTCTAAGTGACTGTACTTGCTGAGCTCCAGTTCTGAGCAAAATATTGCTACAAAGACTTTGTACATGGTGAAGACACTAAATGTGACTGAATGTGGTGCTGGCACAGAAAATTAAGGGAAAATGAACCAGCAAACATAGCTGTTGACATTTTGTGGTGAAGGAAACATCTGTGCTGATTGAAGTGAATCTTCCCTACCTTCATTCTTTCCCTGTTCTGTAGTTCCTGGGCTGGAATATTTGATTTGCTCTGCAAGAGCAGGACACGTTTGTAGTGGAGGATGGAGTCAGAAGAGAATTCAGGGATGGGGAATTGTGAGGGCCTGGTTTGTGTAAGGTGCTCATCTGGGTGCAGGGGCAGGTGGGAATGGGTGTCCATGGAAGGAACAGGGATGATCTTTTACAGCATTTGCAGGATTTTAGGTGATGGTGGTGCTGTGAATAATATTGGATGGGGTTTGTTTATTAAAACTCTGGTGGCGTGGAGGTGGAACAAAAATTGAATCAATATGGTGCAACATTCAATTATAACCAGGTTCAGGAATGGAGGAAAGGCAGTGGTAAAGCTGTTGGGAAAAGGAAGGAGAAGATCCTGCCTTAAAAGTTACAGAATTCTTGGGGGGAGCTTCATCTGTGCTGGGGTTACAGGAGAACACAGGCACGGGAATCTGTTCAGCACTTCTCCTCGGGTTTGTCTCCTGCAGGGGGCAATTATAGATGTGCCCCTGAGGGCCAGGCAAGGTGCAGAGAAGGCTTCTCACATCACTCTTCCTTTGCATGGGCAGAACTCTGCTGCTCCTCGCTGACTTCTCTGGCTCAGAACCTTCTGGCTGAGGGGACAGGCAGATGGTTGCCTTGAAGGCTCAGGGGCTCATCAAACATCAGGCACTGAAGATCCGTGGCCATTGGCCAGTCATCTCCCACCCACGAGCTAAACCCTTAATTCCCTGCCCAAAAGACAGTCACTTCAAACCAAGCTCATAAAAGAACAACTCAGAAGACATTAAGCTTTTATGACTGTTCCAGTGAATCCAGCACCCAGGGCTCCAGCTCCATGTGAAATACCCCCAAAGAAAATTCCTCTTATGCTGGAATCCAAGAAGTAATAATAATAATACAGATCAGAAGTCACTGTGCTGGAATCCAAGAAGTAATAATAACAATACAGATCAGAAGTCACTGTTTCCCATCCAGTGAGCTCACTGGGTTGCAGGAATTTGAGCTGCTCTGTCACACTGGAGCCAGTGATGTGCTTAGCAGATGCCTGCTTGGGTTCAGATGAAGTGCTGCAGAGGCATATGATGCCAGAAGAAGGATTAAAAAGTCACCAGGCTGTTACAGAGAAGAAATAATTACTTGTAAGCCTTCACTTTTGTTCTTGGCTAATACTGGCTTTGTTTGATGATTGTTAACCTCTTCCATGCAGGACTTCATCTCTGGGCAGCTGTAACTGCTGCTGGAAAGGGGTAAAGCACTTTAAAATGCAAAAATCTGTTCCACAGCACCTGAAAGCACTGGTAGGCAGAGCTGCTTTTTTAAAAATCAGTTTTTCAGGTAGATAAACACTGCTTAATGGTTATTTAAAATATTAACTTGTGATGTGAAACTCAGGAAAACCCATGGCATCTTGTTTAAATAGATTGCCTGATAAATTAAAGAACTTTGAAACTGAGCTGATCAAGCATACAAAAACGTTCTCTGGAAATGTTGGTAATTAATTATACCAGGACGTGAAAGTTATTGGGTAGAGATGAAGAGAATAGAACAAATCCCTTAAGTGATGGCCTGCAGTTGCTGATGCATGATGTTGGGATTCTAAAAATAAAATGGACAATTTTAACTACCATTTTTATCAGTAAAAGGCTTGAAGTGCTTAAATAAATTGTCTAAAGTACAGCCTTCCATATAGAAATAGAGGAATCCGTTATGTATGGTATGGAAGTGGATGGAAATCTTTAGACTACAATAAAAAAAGTGAAGCTTTTTTTCTTTTTGCTGTCAGTCTGGCCACATGGGTTTTGCTGTTTGTGTTCAGCTTATTAAGGCAGAAGTTGCATGACTGTTTTTCTTAATATTGGGCCAAGTCCTGCATACCTCATGCATGTGATTAACCCAGGATAAATGAAGTGCCTGCAGAAATGAGCCCACTGTCTGTCTGAGGATAATGTGCTGCAGCAGAAGTCCTGGGAATTGCACAAAACCAGCTGCTAAGTCTCAAGCTTAGATCCTGACCAACAACCCTTTGAAATCACAGGACTTCACTTGTCTCTGCAGCCTGCTGAGTTTATTTCTGATTTGTGTGGCTCTGTTGAAGGCAGAGATTCCCTCAGGAGCAGTGAGGCCGTGTCTGGAGTATCCCTGGCCATGGAAACCCTTCAGCAAACTGTGTCTGTGTGCTTCAATCCATCCATGCTTTCCTTCCCCGCGTGTTTCTGTGCTTCCCCTACCCACAGCCCTGCCCTCTGGCACCACGGGGCTCTTGGCTGAGCAGCAGGACACCTAAGAAGGAAATTCTCACTGGTCACCAAGTCAAATTCAGTAGCCAAACTGGCCACCAAGAAATTGACTTCTTGGCTAGCAGGCCAGGTGCTTTAATTTAATTTAAAAGAACGTTGGCATCTGTCACATAAGATGTCAGTGGTTGCTTTCTGCAGAGGGCTGCAGGGAGGTGAGCAGAACCCAGCAGGCTCATCCAGCGTGGGAGAAGGGGCTTAGAGAGCAAACTCCTGCATCAGTGATCCAAATTCTTGTTCTGCTGCTGGACCAAAGAGATCTGTAGGTTTTCCTCTTTCCTGGGAAGGTCCATGGTCCAGAGTGGATCTTCCTTGCGAGCACTTAGGGGTGGAAACCTGACAGGCTCAGGTAGGGGAAATCAGCCAGCTCAGGAGGTGGCATCTGTAACATCATCTTCAGCAGAATTAAAATGTGTGCCAAGGATTGGAGCCTTGCAGGGCTGTATCAGTGGGCTAAACCAATGTTTTATATTTTAAATGTGATTCTGCCTGACAGAGAGGGTGTTGTGCTGGTAATTCACTGTTTCTTTTCCTATTTTTACCTTTTTTTTTGGTTTTGTTTTGTTTAAATTTCTGTCCAGTCATGGCAGTTTGCTCAGTTATGAGAACAATTCCTACCATCCAGTGGTGGTGCATGAATTAAACATGAGTGAACACATCTTAATTCCTTATTTCAAATTTATGGCTGCTGTCCTTTGAGAATTCTGATTTCCCCCTCCTCTACATTTGTCTCCTCCTTTTCTTAATTACCTCACACCTGCCTTCCAGAGCTCTTCCCTTCCCTGCACTCTGGCATTGCACACTCTGCAGGACTGCAGGGGGGTTGTCTGTTAGCAGCCATTTGGTGTCATGACAGGTATTGATTGTTTATTCATTACTTGAAAACATTTAATTAAATTTGACTGCATAATTAGCACGTTAGCAGCCAGACATACCAGGGCAGCAGATGTGATTTGCAGGAATCCCCAGGCTGCAGCCCTTTGTGAGGAAGGTGGTAAGACAGAGTCTCTGTGGGGTGTTCTGGGATCCTCAGGTGCTCCTGAGTTCCAGACGAATCTGTGCATTCTGTGTTGTCCTTGTGGTTACCTTTATTCTGTAAAGAGCTGAACCTACACAGAACCTTAATTCCTGGTTCTGATGGGATTCCCTGAGAACACTGGAACTGAGGGCAAGCTCTGTTTCTCCAGTACTCAAGAAGTCCAGCACTAGATACGTTTACCTTCTGTACCTATAGCCAATGCCTTCAGCAGGAGTTAAGAAGAGGGGCTGTAAGCTGTATGACATAATCAACATGTATTTTAACTGTCCTCCACTGTTATCTACCCTAATTTAGGCAACGCATTTTGCCTTTCAGCTATGTGTTGTTAATCTTAACAGAAAAACATTTAGGTCAAAAGGGATCTGATGTGTAGCTGAAACTTGAAATTGGCCAGCACGTGCTGGTTCTCTGTGTGCATCTTACATACCAGTGCTTGTTGAAATACTTCTGGATTGTGATGCCCATCTGCATTTAAAGAACTTGGGAAATTGAGGTACTGTCAGTATTTCACCACAGACATATGGACTGTAGTTCTAGAAACAATAATACAAGAGTAAGGTTACTTGACAGAGGGAGTGAAATGGTTGTGTGTGTGTGAGTCCTTAGAAAAGCAGTTTCTTTGCCCCTAGAGCAGAAACTCCCTTTGATCCTGCAGGGCTGGTGAGTAGCAGCCCTGGGGCTGTTGGTCACTGGGCTCTCCTGACATGCTGCGTTTTATTTTCTTTTGCAAACATAATGCAGGAAAGAATTATCTATATCTAAACATATAGCTACCCTGTGAATATTTTTTGCATGGAATAATGCTTGTCCCTAACTTGCCAGGTGGCTCCACTGAAGTTGTGCTAAGTGTCCCTTTGAATCCATAAGCAGACTTGGTCTAACTCACCTTTTCTTTTATTAGTGACAGAGTGTCGAGGGGTCTTGGACAACAACCAGCGATTTTCTTCATTACCAACGTACCTACCTGTGAGCTTTCGGCTCTTCAACGCCGAGACATCGTTCTTCCTCAAGGAAGCCAACCAGGACTTCATGAGAAATTCCAGTTTGCAGTCCAGGGTGGAGTCATTCTTCCCGTACAAAGCCAAGAGACCGCCCGTGTTAAACGCCAGCTACGGACCCTTCTCCGTGGAGCAAGCGGTGCCCCAGGACCTCATGTTGACCTCCAGCTCATTTGGATCTGCCAACAAGTTCACGTACAACTGGAAGCTTCAGGCCTACATCATGAGCACCAAGATCTACCTGAGCAAGCCCCGGGTGCAGGTGCTGTTCTACATCGTGGGCAGGGACTGGGACGAGTACAGCCCCGCGGAGCGGCTGCCCTGCCTGCGCGTGTTCGCCTTCCGCGAGACGCGCGAGGTGCGCGGCAGCTGCCGGCTCAGGGGGGACCTGGGGCTCTGCGTGGCACAGCTGGAGCTGCTGCCCAGCTGGTTCAACCCCCCCACCGTGCTCACGGGCCGTAAGAAGCCAGTGGAGCAGCTGGAAGGGAGCCCTGTGGAGCTCTACTACACGGTGCAGCCCGGGGACGAGAAGGGCGAGTGCACGGCCGAGGATATCCGCAAGGGCAACGCCATCCGGCCCGGGAAGGATGGGGTGGATGAGACCATGTCCCACCTGCAGAGGATTGGCTCTGTCAGCCTCTACCGGGGCCAGGAGGCCTCCCAGCTCACGGAGCTACGGCTGGACAGCAACGTTGTGGTGTGGCTGCCCTCCAAGCCGGTCAAACAAGGGGAGGTTGTGAATGTTTACGTGACAATTGCCAACAATTCCACGGTGGATCAGTTCATTCTCAGGTAAGGAGGTTGGCCGGGCGTATTTCTGACGTGGTGGCACACAAAGATGTTGGGGACGTGGGATGAATCTCCACTGATTTGAAGTTGATCCCCACTGAAGGTTGCTCCTAGTCACTGAAATATCTTATTTTCCTCTTTGCGTGCTGTGAAGAGGATTGAAAGCCCCCGTCACCGGGAGGGCTTTAGCGTGTCTGCCGTGCCGTTTGTCACAGGCCCACGGTGTGCAGCAAGGTACACAACTGCTGCTTTAGCAGGGCTGTTTCTGTGCCGTGACAGACAGCAAGGCATCAGAAAACTTCTCTGCTTTATGGTGCTTTTAAAACCAGGTTTTTATTGCACAGGATGGAGTTTGAATGTAGAAAAACTTCAATTACCTGCTTTTCTGTAAGTGCTCTGGCAGAGCTTGCCTCTCCCACACACAGAGTGGTTTTGTTAGGAGAGCTCTGTAGGGAGGGTTTAACTATCCACTCGCAGTTAAGCAGTGTTTGTCTTTGGCAGCACATTTGTCCTTTAAATAAAGCCCAAGGTGTTTGATATTGCTGCCGCCTGTAAGGGACTGTTAGAAGTGAGTGCCATTATTTTGGACAGGAGTGGGAACACAGGAACTGCCTTACTGGGTCAGATCACTTCCCTTTTATTTTCATTTTTAGCAGTTTCCCTACCGATCAGATGAAAATCCTTTGAGGATGACAAAGACTGGGAAACTTGTTAATCACTGAAAAATTTGATGTATCTTTTTTTAACTTGTTACCAGGCTTTAAATTCAGTGGAAATTTCCACGGTGATAAGCAACAATTGCTCTCTAAAGCCTCAGGGAATCAGTTTCCCAAAAGATTCTGCACATGAAAGAATTTATTTCTAAGGCTTATATGAATTAGATTAATACATAGTTGACAACCACCGAGGAGAATAGCCTTTAGAACAGGAAGTGTCGCTTGGCAGATAAAAGGCTTTTATTTGAGAAAAGGCGGATTTTAGTCATCCCAGAACCGTTGTGGTGTTTGCAGCTTTGGTTAAATTGGCGAGATAATCTCCCAGACACCTGTTTACCCAGTGAAACCGCCCTGCTAGAAGTATTTTCTGATGTTGTTACTTCTCTTCTATTGAAAATCCTTTTACACAAAGTAGCAGAAACAGAATACTTTTGCACCTAACAAACATAGCTGTGGTGAAAGAAGAAATCCAGAGGCAGTGAACTGGGTGTTTGTTGGGTGAATGGGAGTGGGGATCACTCTCTGAAGGTCCTTGTCACTGTCTTTATTTTCCTGAAAAGCGAGTTGAAGATAAACAAGCTTGTTGAAATCTGGGGCTGTATTTCTTTGCTCAGAAATGAATCTGGCTGAGAGGTGCAGGAGACAGAGATGGGAATGTGGGATGTTGGTAGTTTGCCTGTGTGACTTGCTGTTATGGACAGAGGATTGGCTTTAGTTTTGGGAGCATTTATCTGGAATGCAGAGTCTGTCACAGGTTGGTGTGTTGGTGGTTCTGTGCCAGCACAAATGCAGAGCTCAGGCCGTGATCTCTTGCTGAAAAACCCTTTTGGTGGAAAGATGATTTGCATTTTTGCTTAACATTAGTGTTTGAACCAGATGCAAGAGCACGAGATGCTGAAAAATTAAGATTTTTTTAAAGTGGCTTTTTCTTACTTCCAGTGGGGATGGGCAGGTGGTCGTTGTCTTCAGGTGTGGTACAGGGCTGACTGACTGGAAATGAGCTCTGTTCAGGGGGCTTCCTCCTCTCCACGACCAAGGCAAGAAAATGAATGTGAGATGTTCCAAAGCAATCTTGAACTCTCACAGGCATGGTGGGCTCGTGGATCTGCCAAAGCTGTGGATCTGTGCAGCTGCTAAGGCACAAAATGGGAGCTTGGCTTGAGCTGTACAGGAGAGGAGCTCCACGTAAAAGAAAGGAAATGGTTTTTACTGCTTTCCTGCCAGGGCAGGGGGGAGCGACAGCTGACCCCGCTGGCAGAGGCTGTGGGACCATCTCACAGGTTGTAGACTCTGTGCTGTTGTTTGCAGAGGTTCTTCCAGTGGCAGGGATGCCTAAAGAGGCTGACCTGGAACAGAGGCTGGACAGAGTTACAGGAATAAAGCAGGGATTTATTAAAAGGCCTTCAAAGGACACACCTTGGGCAGTGCAAGAGCCGAGCCAGGGCTACACCCCAGATGGACAAGGGGTCACGAGTTTTCACACTTTTATGAGTTTTGGTCCATTTCCATGTTGGGGTTAATTGTCCAATTCCAGCTCCAGGTTATGCAGTCCCATCCTCCCAGATTGCTCTCCTCAATTCTCTGCTGTTTGCACTTTTTGGGCCTGAGGCTGCAGCAGTGTCCTTGGTTCTGGGCTGGAAAAGGATTGTTCTGTCTGACTGAGAGGGAGGAGAATTTGCTAACACTTCACATAAAGTTCAGAGTCACACACTGAGGCAGTACAGAATCTAAAAAACATGAAAGCTGAAACTCAAGGCATCAGCAGAGGGCTGGTGAAGGGCTGGCAAAGCCAAGTGGAGCTTCCCTGTTCTGTGGTGGAAATCTGATGTCTTCAGTGCAACTTCCAAGGTGTGGAAGGGTGTGGAGCGTGAGCCAGGAACCCATGGAGTGTCTGTGTCTGGAAAGAGAGCCCGGAGAGCAGAGCAGCCAGGGAATAGCAGTGCATATGCTGGGCCTGCCTGGGGGCCCCCTTAACCTTCTCCGTGGCCATTTGCCTGCTCAGAGAGAGCTGTGTGCTCTCATCCTCTTGGGTTCCCAGCAGAGCAAGCCCTACATCCTATGACATGCACTCACATTTAATCATCCTAAAGAAAAACACACCACACATTATCCCCGGGCACAGTGGGCTTGTTTATTTTCTGCTCCTTGTATATTATTCATTGAGGTATTGCAACATGCAGAGCTGAAGCAAACAGCATGTGATCATTGCTTGGGGGGTGGGAAATAATAGCTACAAATCTTCTCTGGCAGAAGGGAAGCAGACTGGTCTAAATGACCTCATAGCCACAAATCATGGCAGTTGAAAGCGTGGTCTTAAATTGTGCCTTAATTCAGAATCCTGCTACTGTATCTGTGAATTTACCCCTGTTCTTACATTGTGTCTTCACTCAGAGCCCTGCTAGTGTACCTGTGCATTTTTCAGCCCAGGAGCACCAGTGAAGTCCAGGAGGATGGCTGGTGTGCTAGGGAGTGAGGTGGGTTGTGCAGGGTAGTGCATTAATGCTGTAGGGGCACTGTGTGGATAAACACAGCTCCTCCTTTCTTGCACCCAGCGAGCACAGGACTGTTGTGAGAACAGTTCAAACCATCCTGAGAGGTTGTAGGTCCTGTTCCTGTCCTGCTGTGTCACCTCTGGTAGGACTTTAGGCATTTTCTATCTGCAAAACAGAAAATGCAAACAGTTGGTCAGCATCACTCTTGGGAGCGTTCAGTCCTGTTACTGTGGGACTCTGGTTTCCTCCCATGGAAGGGGTTTCAGGTTTGCCTTATGTTATCAACAATAATATGAATGGGAAAATCTTGATAAAAGAGCTGAAGGAATAGAGAAGGGGGAGGAAAATACTGCCCTGCTTTCCTACCACTGGATTTGTGGGCTCCCAAAAGGGACATGAATTACACTTGCTGCTGATGGTACAGTAAGGAAAATTACTGTTACCTCTAGCAGTTGGTAAAGTAGGAACAGAAGGAAAGGAGCATCAGTACAGGAAAGAAAACAAAAAAACCCAGCAGTTTTTAAAATGAAGATCATTGAGGTCTTGTGTCCTTCCCAGAGCTGCCACAAATTGTTGCCACTGGCTTCAGCAGAGCTACCAGGACTGATTGTCACCTCTCCAAGTGGTGTGACACTCTCCTAATGTGAGTCATCATTTGGGGTGTGCTGTCTGTGAGGATTAGAAAGCGAAATCCTTAGGGCACGACCCTGTTGTCGAATGCTCTCCTGAACCCTCACACCCAGCAGGCTACAGAAAAGGGAGAGCATCAGAAGCAAATGCAAAGCAGGTATTCTTGTGGGTTGGCTTCCCGAAGGTTACAGTAGCTGGATGTCATTGCTGTGGGGTGCTTGAAGGTAGGGAGCAGACTGGGGAGGGGCGAGCTGAAGGCACCAGGCCGCTTTGAAAAGGTGGTCCTGTGTGCCCTGCTGTGCTTGCCCTGGAGCTCTGAGTGCTTCTGCAGGTACTTCACCACGGAAGGATCCTGCCAGCTGTTTCTCGTGCCGTGTCGTGCCACGCTGCACTGGGCAGAGCACCGTGCAGCACGGGGCCACGCAAGAGCTGTGGTGCCTTCTGTCCCTGCTCTGACCCGTCCTGCTCGGTGCTGAACCAGCAGATAACCTCATTTACAGGAGCTATTGAGCAGGATAAGTAAAGGGCGAGGGGATGAAGTTGTTACATCCTCATTAGAGGAAAGAGGTGCAACACAGGAGTGGTTTTTTCTTCCTATTACAGATCTTTCAGTGCAGCTCGCTGCACCTGGAGGGATGTGGGTTGTAATCAGTGCTACCTTTGTCCAGCAAACAAATCAACCCAACACAATGGATAATTAGGAGTAATAATAAATCTACAAATTGGATAAGGATAAATGCAGCGAGGAAAGCTATTAAACCCATGAGCTGGGACAGCTTTTACATTTCAGTGCCTAATGAGTATTGACAGCAGGGCTGTGTTGGGTGGTGCTGGCAACAGATGAAGGACCTGGAGGAGGATGCATTTGAAGAGCAGCACCAGAGGTAGAAAAGGTTGTTATGGTCGTAACATCTGTGTAAGTGCTTGGGAATCTCAAGATTCAAAAGCCATTTTGGAGGAACTGGTCATGAAAAAGGGGCACTTCAACACTAACTCTGCCTGCTTTGCATGAAAGACCTGCTGTTTGAGCCTCCCTGGGGTGTAAACCTCTCTGAGGAGCTTAGCACTGCCCTCAGCTGCACCTAAAAGAACCAAAAACAGTAACATTTTCAAGCAGTTACTGTTTGCTTTTAGATAGTGACATTTTAATCTTAGTATGTGATGAAATAACTTTTATTACCCTGAAATCTGTACTTAATTGTTGGTTTATTAGTTCTTGACACTGCAGTGTGGTGGCATCATGGCAAACACAAGTGACATTGTAATGAGGAACTGAAGTCAAAGGTATCAAAACATGCAAAACCTAAACCAGAGCTGGAATTGCTCTAAGTTTTGATTTAACCCATAATTTGGGATGCATTATCCCAAGGATCTATTTTCCATGGTAAATGGAATGCAGCTTTTCAGCTCTGAAATGAAGTGAGCTTTTTCACACTGATTCTTATTTAAAACCAGCAGAGCTTGGAGTGAAATGAAGAGAGAAGAGTTTGGTAGGGTGCTCTTCTGGTGTATATGTGCATCTCCAGATGGCAAGAATTGCAGCAAAACATTTTACATGTCCTGTGCAGCTTTGCATTGCCTAAATATTGAAGAGTCATTTCATTGCAGGAAAGCATTGCAAGTGACATCTGAAGGGAGAGGAGTTTGAATGCCCTGGACTTGGTTTTGTTGTCTCATTATTCCAGGGTATATTTTTATTTGGAAGATTGAGTAGTTTTATGGCATTGATAGGGCCCCCAAAGCCAGGTGCTAGTCCAGAGCTGCTCTGCAAAAATGCCCAGAGCTGTGAATGATGACTTGAAGGGGTTTTATGTATTTCATTGACGAAGGTTTATATACTTCACTGTCTGGTGTTCAGCCTTGTGAAACTTTAAATCTTACTGATTTTTGTTTTATTTTCCCTTCTATATAATGATTAGTAACAATTCAGCTACACATCTCCAGTGGAGCAGGTTACTGAAAGAAAAGGACACTGGGGGATTATGGTTTTAGCAAGTGCTGAGGTACAGCAGCACCTTGCAAGTGCTTTGTTGGGATTTCTCCGAAGCAAATTCATAGCAGTGGTGCCATCACCTTGGATCTTCTGCTCCAGTAGGCAATGGGGGCAGTCTGCTGGAGCACTCCTGATTACCATTTACTAGAGAAGTGGGAATTTACACTAAAGGGGGAATATTTCCCAGTGTAGCTTTGAAAAGCGTTTGTGATGTAAAAAATACTTCTTCAAAGAAGGGAAGGTGTTAATGCTGTTTTGAGAGAGTGGCATGCTGCTCCAGTTTAATTTCATTAGCCCTTAGCAGGCACTTTTCAGGGACATCGGTGTCACACCAGGGGCAGCTGGCTCCTCCAAAGGAATGAGTGGGTCTCAGGAATGCCAAGCTGGGGAGCAGGATGTCCTTTAACCATCTGAGGAAGGTGCTTCTCACCAGAACAAGTGAAGGAGGAAAGGGCTCACTGTGGTAGCAGCGAGTCCGGTTTAATCAAGTTTTACTGGGAACTAATTATTAACTCGAAATTGAAGCTACCTAGGAAAGGGAAAACAGGCACTCTTCCCCTGACTCTCTTTAAATGCATCTAAAAACCTGCGGTGCCTGAGGAGCCTTTTGACCAGTTCTCCAAGGAAATGTAGTCATTAGTACTGAGAATAACCAGTGGATTTATTGTTGGAGGGCTGATTCTGGGGTCGGGGCTGGTGGAGCAGCAGCGAGTCGGTGAGGCTCGGCTGTGCAGCCGGGGAAGCAGGAGGAGACTTCAGTCCCTGCAGAACTCAAGTTACAGCCTCCCTTTGAGAAATGACCATTAACGCCTCGCTCAGCCCCGGTGCCCTGGGATTCTGTCACGCAGAAGCTCTACAAGAATTAACTAAATTGGCGGGACAGCACTTGCAGGAGAGTTCTTTGTCTTGTGGCAGCAGGCGTTCCCAAGGTGTGCATCTGTGGGTTCTCTGGCTATCTCCATGGAAATAGATTTTTTTTAAATATATTTTTACATATTTTTATTTTTACATATTTTTATTT